>KZ309711.1:12180-32248 GCA_000376725.2 Ladona fulva
ATACATAGGAAAATAAATTATATAAAAAGAATCTTACAAAGGAAAACATGCTACTGTGAATATATATCAAACTTAATAAGACACAATAATAAAGCTCATTTTTACTTTCATAATAAATGTCATGGCTTTTCAAAGGACCCTGTTGCAGTTATGGATTGCTTTTCCAGATTCTTTGGACCATAAATAGTTTTGCAATGAGCTTCACAATATTTTAAATGAGTTTACTTTTCTATAAAATGATGATTAAAGGCATACATGAAAGAGAATAATAGAACTTACATACTCTGGGGCCCATCGCATAAAACAAGGACAGTGGTAGTCATTTTAGTGGTGAAGCAGATCAAGAATGCAAATTCTCCACCTTGGCCACTATATTGGTATGTTTTGCATGTTTCATTCACATAACTAGAATTAAAAACCAACATAATTTAAAATATTCCATATTTAACAATTATTTGTCTGATTCTAGCCTATACCTTAGATAAAAAGTGACTTACATGATGGTAACTATGCTGTTATACATAATGTAAGGACTGCTGGACCTTTCTACCACAGAGATATCACCAATAATCAGCAATGGATTCCTCCTAAAGTAACAACAAAAGTAATGCAGAATGAATTTCCCAATATTTCTCACATTATACTTCCATAAAGTTATGACTATGATGAAAAATTTGCTTTCAACAAGCAGCTCGAATAAAAATATACTTAAGAGTAACTAACTTATCTAAGTATTCATTTATATAGTGTGTGGTAAATTATCCATTTAAGAACTTTAAAGGGCCATCTAAAATCTCTAAAATGTTTATTTTCCATATTTTAAAGTTTATTGTCACCATTTTCCATCTAAGGCTACAATCCACATATACACTAACCAGCAAATGCCAGGAGTGTAAGCCTAAGTTGATACTTCTTATATAAATTATTATTGTGGTTGGTTGGAGTAGTTTACAAGTTTTTAAACAATTTGCATTCACATTCACCTCTCTTATTTTAGGCTTGATTATCAGATTGAACTTCACATGTCTAAAATTATTATATCTTCCATAATAATACTTTCTTAGGCAGGCAAATGCAACTTACAACTTGTTAGTTTCTTATTTGATTTCTTCCAAGGATTCCCAACCTCTGCTAAAGTGCCATTTTGACATCCTTACTGTTTTACCAGTGCTTTTTATTTAAATTATTTAATAAAAACGTTTTAGTAAAACACATCACTTAACACAGTACCTTCTCAAGTTCCTGGGCACTTGTTACATTTGCTAAACCCAACATAATTGCAACATACAGACAAAGCGTGGTTACCATCACTCCTATCATCAACATTTCAGATTGTGGTTAAATAGCCAAGCGTTTTAGTTACATTAATCTAGATTTAGCTGTGCTGGTATTCAACTGAGACAACAGCTTTTATATGAATTCTGTTGATTTAATACAGGTAATCTTGGTGCTACTTCTTCTTTGACAAAGAAATTGAGTTTGCAGGATGTACTAATGTGTACATAGCAAACATTTACTTCCTAGGGACATCCTAGAGCAGGGATGGCGAATCTTTTATGGCAAGAGTGTCATATTTGATAAATATGAAGGACTTGCATGCCAATCTGGTGCCGAACCATAGAGTGAGATCCTGATATTTTCTATTTTATTATGTAAACAAGGGGATTAAGATATAGTAATTTATATAAATTATCATTGTCATTAATAATGAACAGAATTCATATTAATTTACTTCATTTTTTAAGTAAAGAATACTTAACAAGGATAGTGCAGTCAGAATTCTGCATACCAAAATATTATCTCGTGCCACTTTGGGCACCTATGCCATAGGTTTGCCACCCCTGTTCAAGAGGGAGGTGGACATGAACGGGACCCATTGGGGTTAAGAGGGGGTGGCGAACCTATGGTTCCCAGAGTGACACGCGTGAGAGTTGTTTGTAGTATTGCTGAAAATGATTCGACAACTAAGGTAATTTTGCACGCTGGCACCCTACGAGAATCGAACCAACCACCAAAGGCTATCCAGCAGCCCAAAGAGAGTTCTTTTGCCACGGGGAAATCTTACGGTGCCATTCTTATTGTGTATTTTTCACTTTGAAAGTTTAAGTCTGAAATTAATTAATCATGAACTGCAAAAAAATCAATCTTTAGTGACTGACAATAATAACATCTTAAGCCGATCCAATACGTAATAACGTCCGAAGGAAGAATGGACTTGAAAAAAGTCTCTAACCTGAAGGGGGCACAGTGGGCTAGAATCGAAAAAAGCTGGCCAAGAGGCAAAAAATGGTTTTTTTAGAGTGAGGAACGTAAAACTTCGCATAGGTATTCAAAAAAAGATCTAATTTTGTTGTTCTGCCTTTTATTTTTCTTTTTATTCTGCGCGGCAAAAAGATACAGGGTGTCAAACTTGGGAAATTTTCACAGAAAAGAATGTTCTCGGATTTTTCTGAAAAACATTCAAGTTTGCTGCGATGCCGACGTGATTAAAGGAAACTAATGGAAATACCGATTATGCCATATTTTAGTATGGTTCCTGATCTTTTGATTCGTTATAGTTTTGTGCTCAAATATGGACCTCTGCTCATTTTACGCAACAAAATGGCGGACACCTTTTTCGGCCACTTTTTGAGATAAAGTGAGGAAAGCAACTAGGAAAACGGCGCCAAACTATCAAGTCTCTTATACCACGTCAATGTCTAAAGTGTTCTAATATAGAATGTGAAGAAACTGTTTCGATTCACCTGCTACCCTGGGATTGCGATGGCTTTTTCGATCCCGCGGCATGGCCCGGCTGAGCGCCACGGTCACTAAGAATTCTGTCACGTTGCCTATTCGGCAGTCTTATTATGATCTTTTAGCTATTATCATGTTATATTCTGGCTTTAAATGTTATAAACTTATTCCACAGTAATTTCAGACCCTACTAGGACATTTTTATCTCACATATTAGCGGAGTAAAAGAATAAATAATTATCCAATGCAACACAGAGTATTTTCTTTGTTTATTGAGTACTATTCGCTATTTTATGTTATTTTTGGTTTAAACTAAGAGTTATCCTTAATATCATTAATTATATCAAGTTAGGCTTTAAAGTAGTTGAGAATTTTTCCTAGCATCTTTTGGTAAAACATATGGTGTTTCCAAGTCATATTTTAACCCCTAAGTATTTTGTTTGTTCCACTATTTTCATGTTTTTGCACTTACATGAGCTGTTCTTCGAGCACCATCTGTCATGAATAGTTATAAAATTCTTATTTTCACTGCATACATTTAGATCTTCTCCAAAAAAGATGCATTCTGTTTTTGTAGCATTTAAGGTTAGTAAATTAGAATCACACCATGTCTTTATTGTGTTGTTTAAAAGTGTGTTTGCTCTGTCAGTTACTGCTTTTGTAGTTTTTCCCCAGACTAATATTACAGTGTTGTCGGCATATGATTGTAGTTTAGCATTTTCAATTTGAACTTCACATAAGTCATTTATGTATATAAGAAATAGTATTGGTCCCAAAATTGAGCCTTGTGGTACACCATATTTTACTTGTTTTGATTCGCTTAGTATTCCTTTTACTTTAACCTGTTGAACCCTTTTCTCTAGGTAACTCTGTATAAGTTTCAAAGCCACACCCCTAATTCCCAGTTTGAACATTTTTAACAATAGTATTCATTTATATAGTGTGTGGTAAATTATCCATTTAAGAACTTTAAAGGGCCATCTAAAATCTCTAAAATGTTTATTTTCCATATTTTAAAGTTTATTGTCACCATTTTCCATCTAAGGCTACAATCCACATATACACTAACCAGCAAATGCCAGGAGTGTAAGCCTAAGTTGATACTTCTTATATAAATTATTATTGTGGTTGGTTGGAGTAGTTTACAAGTTTTTAAACAATTTGCATTCACATTCACCTCTCTTATTTTAGGCTTGATTATCAGATTGAACTTCACATGTCTAAAATTATTATATCTTCCATAATAATACTTTCTTAGGCAGGCAAATGCAACTTACAACTTGTTAGTTTCTTATTTGATTTCTTCCAAGGATTCCCAACCTCTGCTAAAGTGCCATTTTGACATCCTTACTGTTTTACCAGTGCTTTTTATTTAAATTATTTAATAAAAACGTTTTAGTAAAACACATCACTTAACACAGTACCTTCTCAAGTTCCTGGGCACTTGTTACATTTGCTAAACCCAACATAATTGCAACATACAGACAAAGCGTGGTTACCATCACTCCTATCATCAACATTTCAGATTGTGGTTAAATAGCCAAGCGTTTTAGTTACATTAATCTAGATTTAGCTGTGCTGGTATTCAACTGAGACAACAGCTTTTATATGAATTCTGTTGATTTAATACAGGTAATCTTGGTGCTACTTCTTCTTTGACAAAGAAATTGAGTTTGCAGGATGTACTAATGTGTACATAGCAAACATTTACTTCCTAGGGACATCCTAGAGCAGGGATGGCGAATCTTTTATGGCAAGAGTGTCATATTTGATAAATATGAAGGACTTGCATGCCAATCTGGTGCCGAANATAAGAATACCTTTAGTTATCCATGGTTTTCTTTTTCTTTTCCTATGAGAGAGTTTTTGCTTTGTCTTTGAGCAAAGATTAATGTTTTCACTCGTAACATTCATAAATTTACCAATACAATCTTTTGGATTTTCAAGTGTATACAGTTTATCCCATACATGTTCATTTAGTCTTCTTTTCATAGCATCATAATCAATTATCCTGCACTCATTCTCTGTACCTGTAAATCCATTAGTGCTTTTATCTTTATTGAAAGTCTCTCTCTTCAGCACAAAGAAGCCTAAGACTGGATAATGGTCTGTGAAGGCTGAGTTCATGACCCCAGTTATTATGCTCTCATTTCTCAAGCCCTTTACCAATATATGGTCAATGCAAGATTTTGACTTTTGTGATATATGAGTATGCTTATCAATAACAGATACATAGCCATTACCTGATAACATACCTATGTGGCGGCCATTACCTTGCAGTTCATTAGTCCGCCGCCGCGAGCTCAGCGCATTATGCTCGCCCACGACACTTCCGGACTGACCACCATTATTACAGTCCTCATGAGACCAGAGAGCAGTCTAGACGCATCCGTCCGGATCCAGTTCCTACTCACGACCAAGTGCTCGAAGAGTCAATCTTTATTTACATTTAGTGTAAAGTTCAGTTGCAATAAAAAGTTCTATTAAACGTTAGTAGCGGCGTCAATTATTCACCTAACCGCCACCACACCTAAATATTCAGAAGTTAATCCATTCATATTATCTTTTATATCAATATTTATATCTCCAATAATAATGTGTATTTTTTCTTTAATATTTTCTAGTGTTTGAGATAAGGAATGAATGAAATCCATTGTCAAAAGACTTGGGGATCTATAAATAGCTGTTATTAAAACATCACAAGATTCTACATTTAATTTTAGGCTAATATAATTACATTTATCAGGTACCTTTTCTATTTTTACACCATTTAGCTTATTTATCATATAAACTGTTACTCCATCTGCCCTAGTATGTTTACATGGTTCATGCCATGCTTTATAACCATCTATATCGTAATAGGAAGAGGCTTCTGGTGAGAGCCAAGTTTCAGAACAAATTATTACATCAAAAATTACATTCATGTTGTCTACGAGGGCTACCATTTCTTCAAATTTTTTTTTCAAGCCTCTGATGTTAAAATGTATCAATTTTAATGAAAATTCCTTTCTTAATTCATAACTATNTTTAAATGAAAATTCCTTTCTTAATTTATAGATACTATGTAACATGTCATTATTGGTAACTTCAAAGCAATTTTCAAAATTATAATACTCTATTTTGTCAATAACAGTTGTAAATGCCATATTTCTTAAATTATAGTTTATATTTGTTATTAATATCAATAATGTTATCTAAATATCACTTATTTTTGTTGACCAATAATTTATTCTACCTCATATAATTTCTAATTTCTTGGTGACTAGAGGACAATTTGGGTCATCTGCTGCATGACTTGTTTCATGTTTAGCCTTAAATTTAATGTTAACATATGAGCAGTTCACACACTTTTTGTATGAAGACTTACATTCATTGGTTGGATGGTGATCAGCACAGATTCCACAGCACTGGTTTCAGTTACAGTCCTTGGCTTTGTGCCCCATGCCCCAACATTTATAGCACCTCAACAGATTAATATCTTCTTTTAATTTGTACGCCCTCCATCCTAGGTTTATCCACATATTTTTTATCTTTTGGAATGTTATTCCGCTAGTCTCAATAAATAAGATCCACTTACCACTTTTCATTTTTTGCAGTGTTTTACTGAGAATTCATCACTATCGGTTATGCTCACATTTTGTGTGATCAAATCAGATTTTAAGTCTAAAGTGTTGTAATCACGGTCTACTCCAATAATTTTAATAGTAGGGTTCTTAAGACTTGTTAATTTGACTGTATAGTCACTTCCCATGTTTTCTGCCACTGATTTTAGTAACATCTGAGTCCCATCCATGGAGTTGGCTTCGATAAGTAAAGATAAAATAAGACAGGGCCACCCTGTCTTATTTTAGTAAATTTACTTACTCCTGTTCCGCACTTTCCCGGGTTAATTTTCTTCTTCACCCTAATTTCAGTCTCTTCGCTATTTTGGCTAGAGTTTTTGTAAGTTTGTAGCCACTTGTACTTTACCGAATTCTGCAGCTGTTAGTCGAAGCTGGGATGCAGATGAAATTCCAAGCTTCTTTTATTCAGGAAGGCCTGGGCTATTGTCTTGAAATCGTAAAACTCTTCTTCAATCATACACGTAAATGGATTCTTATGGGCTGCACTTGTAATTACTACAGCAATATCCATTAGAGTGTGAGCCTGGCAAACTTTTTTCCTCTTCTCAATCAATGCAAAATCTCTGTCGCAGCTGAGTAAAGTATGCCTTTTCACTAGAAATTTGTGGACAATTTCAGAAAAGAAATTATTTGCTATTAGGTCTAAGTACATCACCAACATAAACTGGTTTTAGTTCTGGCCTCCACAATTATCTAACCAGCAGATAAGTTTCGTTTTCCCCCTTAGGTTAGCCATCGTCAAATATTTATAAACACATGATGAAATTTTTTGTGAGCCCCTTCCACCAAAGTTTTCCAACCAAATACACATGCAACCAGTTCCAGTAACACTGTCGTGGATACCTAAGTTACAGCCCGCAACTTGGTGAGAATAGTACATCTCAGAGTGAGTTAGTTGTGGGATATACATTTGCTGTTGTAGATCAAAAGTTATAACATATGCATCCGAAGATTTAGCATTTTTTTCATCATCACTCATTGCTTTAAAGGCAGCTTCAGCTTGTCGATGGTGTAGATCTTGGTCAACTTTAACTGATGTGTCTCCAGCCTTCAATTTTACTGCAAAGGAGTCACAAGTTGAGCAAGTATCAACTTTTGGTGATTGAAAGGAGAGATTAAATTTTGACAAAAATATCTCGTGGTACCACTGTCTGCTGACTGGGGGCTTACCAATATGGTGTGGAGCATATTTTTTTAAGAACTGCCTATACAATCTGCTGACATCAAGGTCAGGTGACAAAAAAAGTTTATTAGGATTTTTCTTTCTAGATTAGTGGCTCTCGTATGTTGGAAATCTCTTAATATGCTCCATGATTTTATTACTCCATTCCATTTTTTCAGCATTAGTTCTTGCGCCTCCTCTCTTACCAAATCACCTTTGAGGATCTTTTCTCCAATCAATTGCACTCGTCTAGGTGTAACACCAAAGGTGTTACAAAATGTTTTAAGGCAAACCCTTACCTCAGAACTAGGGATGTAACGGAGCTTCGACTCCGAATCCGAAAGGTCGGAAACTCCGGTTCAAATTCACCTCCGGATCAGACTCCAGTTCCGATACTATCAAACCAGAGTTTTAACGGAGTTAAAACTTCTAAGTAAATGAAATTCGGCATTGATAAATACCATCAGAAATTGTAATTTAATACGGATATTTGGTCTGAGCCAAGTGCTAATGTTTCATTAATAAGTTTGACAGCACACGGAATAACGGTTGGCTTCTAACGTACCAAAATTGTATTAAAATGTCAACCATTCAATGAACGTCACACTGGAGACCTAATCTGTGAAGAAATTAAGGAGATGCTACATGAGTGGAAAATAGAAGCCGCAGACACCGCAGCCTTAATATCTAAATGCAAGAAGATAGCAACACATTTTAGCCACTCTCTTACTGCAAAGTCTGCTTTGCAAAAAAATTCAAGAAGACCAACTTAACCAGCATCCTTTAGGCATAGTACAGGATTGCAGCATAAGGTATCCTATTTTTCCACTAAAAATTAATATCTTCTTTTTCGGTTTTTATATTACTAAATTATTAGCTCTCTATTCTAACCTTCTGTTTTATATATTTTTAGGTGGAACAGCACGTTTTATATGATAAAACGTCTGATTATGATCAAAGAATCCATATGCTTATATGCTAGCAAGCACAGTATTCCGCAACTTTCACCAGAAGAATGGTTACACCTCGATCAATTGGTGGCAGTGTTGCGACCATTTGAAGAAGTCACTAGGAGTATGAGTGATAGCAAAGCCAGTATTTCCTCTGTAAATCCATTGATTCACGTGCTCAAACAGAACCTCCAAATTCAAATTGAAAATACTGAACCGAATGTTACTGATTTTATGAAAAAGATGATTGAAAATTTAATTGAAGACCTAATTTCAAGATTTGGTGAGCTACACACAAACAATTTATTTGCTCTTGCAACATACATAGACCTGCGATATAAACTGAAGTTTTTCAACAAAGCTGTGAAGGAGCAGGTGGAATCTCAGTTGATGAATTGGCTAGATAAGTTTGAATCAACTGAACTTAATGATTACAATTAACCATTAAATAAAAGATTTAAAATTGAATCAGATACAAACTAAGATGAGCCATTACTGTTTATAAAATATTATTTATCAACTATAAATTTTGACTATTAGTTTGTAAATTTGTCCTACAGATACAAACATTCGCTAGTTTTTTTTTCAGTTTCATTAACTTTTGCAAGAATTCGAAATTTTCTTTTTCTCATTCTGCAAATAAAGGTTGTTTTAAGCAAATTTTATAGTTTCCTAATGTAATTGTGTCACCTCCGTCTCCGACTCCGATATACCTCCGACGGAGGTCGGAATGGAACCTCCGAATCAGACTCCGCCTCCGATAAAATCACCTCCGTAACATCCCTACTCAGAACCTCCACAGAGAAGCAGAAAATAGGAAAAAGAATGCTGCCTTCGACTTTCGCTGGGGTGGTCATATTTTCCATACATCCGCCGTTTTATCAGTTGGGGATGGATAAGCCTTAGCAAATAGTTTTGCTGCTTACTGTAGTCATTTAGTTTCCAAAATTCTTCAAACAGTTGTCTTCTATATGTCAAAGTTATTGCTGTGCATGAAAATGCACATTTACATGATACCTGAAACCCAACAAACAGATTAGTTTTGCATATAAATTTTAAAAACTATGTACGTGTGTGTGTGTGTGTGAGTGAGTGTGTGTTTGTGTGCTTGTGCATATGTACATAAACGTATTTTTTTAAGCAGAGAAAGGACAATGTAGATAAACTTACATAGTATTGAACTAACTGATTCGGTGCAGTTATCTTCGGTAAGTACCTGTATATGCCTAGAAATAGTAAATTGGAGCCTAAACTTACCTCAGATGGAGGAGTTTTTGCAGGAGTTGTTTTTTCAGTTTTCAGTGATGTATACTCTTCGCAAGAATTTCTGGACTTCTTTATCTTGTTTTTACCCCATTCCTCTGGGCACCTTTTCTTCTTTTTTGGTTTTGTTGCAGTTGCAATCTGATTCGAGCTCATATTTGTAATAGAACGATACACTGTCTCTACAAATGAATCAATAAAAACACAACATAACCTATAAACATTCGTTGTTGTCGTATGTCAGACTAACAATGGAGCAACTAATGTCCACGTTGTTGCAGACTGGACGTTACAACGTTTTGACTAGCACTGCTACTTCTAGTTTGGTTTTCTCCTGCTAGGGTCAGCACTATCCAGACAAACTGTATTGTCATAGAAAGATATGGCATTTACAACGTGTTTTAGTATGAAAAGTAATATTTTCCAATTTTGGCATTTACAACGTTTTGGAAATGCACGATTCAATTAGATTTTCAATTGCCTTAAATTTATGATTTCAATGAATTTATTTATATCTGAAGGACAATTGAATTTCATCTCACAGAGTAATCACTATAAAATATTACACATTTAGCTACAAACAACTGCAATCAGAACAGATTGCCAAACCATCAGAATTCCTTCACTTTTGAACCAAACAACTTCTGATTATGATTTCAAGTACTTCAAGAATTGAAAATCAAAATGGTTCTGAAAGTAAATGACATTTTGTGTGAATTATTCCAAAGTCAACCTTCCAGATCCTATTATGTATTCATCATTACTTCTTATTGACATTTAATTTGCTTTCCGATCAGAGTTTCAATACATTATCTTTTATATACTAATACTTTATAGATTAGTTAGGGTTTTGAATGAACCCTTTTCATATCCCTATCCTCTAATCAAATAATGCATATGTGAAATTAAGTTACATTATTGTATTTCTAAAAGGAAGAATCAAGAAATTAATCTCTGAATTAGCATTATGTGGAGGTCATTATTTCTAAGGAAATCATAAATTTTAGATTTTATAGCATTGATCAAACATCTGATAAAAATGAATAGAAATTGGGAAGAAGTTCCTTCTCCCCAAAAAAATACATTGAAAATCCTAATGCATGGCCCACAGAAATACTGCAGTTTCCAAAGCATTTACCACATAAAAACAAGATTTTCCTTAAGCCATAAAATGAATCACACTAAAATATCCATCTTTAAATCAAAATGGTTAATGGCAATAAATAAATATTGATTGAAGTAAACAATTTAGCTTCCTTAAATTCTAAACAAATACTGACACGCTTAATAATTCTCTTTAGAATTTATTCCTGTTTAACATTCTCTCACTAGCAGCAGAGTTAATGGAGTTAGTTTTTCTTGATTTAAGTTAACCCATTAACACCGGCTGTCCTCATTTAACCCTCTTAGTGCTATCCTTCTTCCTGGGGTACTGGCAAGAAATGCGTAGGGTATTTTAATAAAATGAAGCAATTAGGGAAAAAAAACAATATAAACCCAGCCAGCACAGAAGATATCTCTTACATATAGGAAAGGACAAAAATTGGGAAAGCGTATCCCTAGGGATAAGCTTTCCCAATTTTTCTCCATTATATCCCTATCAGATTCCTAGAGGACTCTGATAGGGATATAAAGGAGAAAAATATTCTCAGTCTTATCCGTTTCGAAGGGCAGAGGACTCCATTATTCTATGTAATCACGTGATTCAGTTAAAAGCTGAATTGAGATTATGACGATTTATACAATTTCAAAAGCTGCCGATTATTCATTTTTCTTGGGCGACAACTTGAACTTCTGTAAGTCTTAACGGGGAGTAAGAAGATGCACAAGTATTTTTGGGAATTAATTATTTAAGAGGCACGAAGAACTTTTTCCCATTATCTTGTTAACTATAACCTAAAATAATATGGATTTTTAAATATTCTCATAAAATTATCAGCACTGTTTTGCAAAGGCACGGCAAAGACACGTAGGTCCTGTAATGCATTCCTTAGGTTGTTTGCGTCTGCTAAAAGCGGAAATGTGGTCTGTGCAGTGCTATAACCACTATGCTGTTTTGTGCTACGCGTCGCTAGTATAGCTATTCCTTCCATTGGAAATCACCGATGTATCTGTTTATTCAGAATAGCAGTAAAAGGTAAAAAAATAGTGGTGGGTTTTAATAACTTATAAGCTAGGTATGGTAGTCACTAATGACTGGAAACTACATAAAATTGCTGCAAATGTTAAGTAACAACAATCAATTTCCAGAAAAACTAGAACAATTAAAATGTTGTATCTGCCACATGAAAGCTAGATGTTCTTGTAAAAAAATATATAAAGACATTGTTTTTGGAAAAGGGTTGCTGTGAAAAATACCATACATCTGCCTAACATCCTCATTTGGGGATGGTAATTTTTCTAAAATGTTTAAATAAATTCTAGTAATTTCTGTACATATGTTGTTTTATTTTGCATTTTTCTTACCATAGAATGAATATTAACAATTTTCTTCCAGCCATTACTTTGCCGGCGTTAATGGGTTAATACAAAAATTAAAAATTAAGACAATATATCTGAATATTAGTTTGAATCANAATCACCATGACACATGAAAGGATAAGATCGAGGATAATTTTATTAAAAGTCTATGACGCCTAACAGCAATCATTTACAACAGTGAAACATTAAATTCTTGTCACCTCTTTCTAAGAATTTTATCACAAAATTCTGTGAAGACTGTTTTTAAAAATTATCTATGTGAACTCATTGCATGAAATTCAATTTAAATTCTTGAATATTTAAGATAATTTAATAACCAATTTGTTGTCAATGTGTGCAGAGGCAAACTTGAAATTTGGTACTCAAAAAAGACAGCCCAACTAAAGAAAAATGAGATATGAAACTGCAAATTTCCACAACATTTCCCTAATTAAGGACAGAAATTTGAAAATCATAAAACAAAGAAAGAATTGCACAAAACCAATAAGTCCATTTAAATGATTATTGACTTCTAACTGCTACCAGTACTGTTCATTTACATAAATAAATACATTGAGAACTATTAAAGTGGTAATGATATTTAAAATTCAAGCTGAGAAAAACCAGCTTTTATTTCCTTTTTACAAATAATTAAATTCTATAACTTACACTCCACTGCTTCATGCTGCTAATTTCTGAGCCACAAAGATGAAAAACCGAAAGTGGAATTCATTTGGATATCCCATTCCAAAATTAAGGCAGTTTTTTGATTTCCAAGTCATACAAATCAACGGGAAATAAATTGTGAGCAATCTACAATATTACAAAGGAATTGATCTCAAAGATTTCTAAAAACCATCCTATCACTATCGAAGTCATGAAATTTTAATAATTTCATATAAAACAACTCTTATTTAATGTTGTCAGTATTCATCCATTACAGACAGCAAAAGCTACCCAAAAGAAACACATATCTAAGATCCAGGGAGTTATTATAAAAATGAATTATGAGCTGAGAGTTTTTGAGAAGATGTGTTGAAAAATTAATAAATTAAGACAGATATTATATTACTCCCAAAATAATAATCTGTGAAGAAACTATGAGGTTTTAAACTAAAACAGAAAAAATATATTAGAATTATGTCAGATCCAAATAAAAATTGACTGGTAGGTTAAATTTCAAAGCAATTTAATGAATATAACTTAAATAAATGAAATCTAAACCACTCTGATTTGTTGTTGTTAAAGGAAAAAGAAAAGCAGAGAAAAAACAATCTTTCCCAAATATTATCATATTAATGGTAAGACTAAGTTAATTTGAATAAGGAATCCTAGAAAAACTCATCCACTTATTTCATTCAGCTTGATCTAATAACACAGTAACCATATAATTTAAGACGCTGAATCCATTTAAACTGAGAACAATCATTATATCATTCCCACGAAGAAACAGACATGAAAAAATTCTGACAGAACTGGGACTCGAACCCTGGTCTCCCAGTTGGTCCAGTGAGATATCCCACCAGCACATTTCTCCATGCCGTTTGGGAGACTTTGTAGGTATAGGACGCCTGAGTTCATCCGACCAAGCAGTATCTTTCACAGCCACGACCTCGCAGAGGCACCAACCATACAAAGTGATGGAAGGAGAACCCCCCTTTAAGGATAACACACAAGGAAAAAGGTTTTGGTGACTTGGCACAATAAGGCATGCACCTAGGACTTTTTTCATGCCTTTTTCTCCTTGGGAATTTTCCTAGGTGCACACCTTATCTTGCCAAGTCACCAAAACCCTTTTCCTTGTGGATCATTATACCAGTTGCCATCACATAAGCTGTTGCTTTACGATGAACTGATTTTCAAAATGCATCTCAAAATGGTGTCATAAATATGTTTTCTGAATTTCAAAGTAATGATTTAAGAACCCATTAACAAAATAATACTTTAAAACACAATTACTTAAAAATCTTGGCTGCAGCTAGACTCAGAAAATGAAAAGTATAATTCATTTCCTGCTCAAATTATTTGTTAAAGATTCAAAATATCACCACACTACTAATTATAAATAGCAACAAAATATTGCTTTAATCTTTAATAAACAGGCCTAGTAGTATGTGAAAGACTTTCCCTGTGTGAAAGTTCTTCCTTTGAAATCATATCATCAAACTGGATCGCCAAAGTTGAACGTGTTGCCCACATGGCTATCTGAGAGCCCCAATTAGAGCTCCATTTCCATTCATGAAGTCACGCTGGGTATGACAGTCTCATAACAGGACTGACACAGGAAATTTGCCTAATGATAAGCTAAACTATTTTCATAACAAGACAGTTATATATAGTGTGTTTTGTGTTATATTGACTGTGGCTCTATCTTATCACCAAATATATGCTGTTTTGTTAAAGATTATCACACCAACAAAGAAAATGAAAATATAGTATTAACGAAAACTATTATGTCATTTCCTACTATATTTTATTCAATATCTTTACCGGAAAATTTGAGAAAGTCTACTTTTGGGTATATAAATTACATAAAATTCATGTGCTCTGTTATCTGAATGAATTTCCATTGACATTCTTAATTCTGAATATTACTAATGCTATAAATGATCTGTAGCTACTATATTGTAGTAAACACTGGTACCGCGAAAGGGACATTTTTGTCCCATTTGAAAATGTAAACTGTTTTCTTCCGCCTCATTATTTTCATAGATGTTGTAACTTTTTGACTTCTAATATAACGTTCTATTCTGGAAGAAAATCGTGGCGTTTATACATTCCCCCCACTCTTCCTTTCTCTCCCTCTCTCACAGCAGCGTTGTAGTCGCCCATATTCTGCAGCGTTCCTCTTCTCTTTGTAATGCATTTTCAATATTCTCATTCAATTTCCTGTTCATCTTTTAAACTTGAAATATCGCTAAAGGAATCACCGATGGGATATTTTTGTCCTGTCAGCGGTTTTAGAGGGTTTACTTAATCCAGCTTAATACGGCGTTCTGAACGGCCTCCACAAACTCCAGATCTCCCTCTCCATTACTATATCCTCTACAGAAAAGAATGCGGAAGCGTAATGATAAGGGATCTTTCATGCCAGATGAATAAGGAAATAAATGAAATGTGGAGAATCTTTGAGCAATTAAAGGATCGGTGATATCTCCTTATACCAGTTTTGCGCGATTTAGTTGCCGTCCCATGGAATCCGCGAGGTTTAATAAACGGAGAAACTACGCAAGACAGGTCCAGACATCTCATATGCAGGAGGGCGCTAGTCTAATAATTAAATAGCCAATACCAACAGAACACTCAAATTTCGTTATCGAGGTTTCATCGCCAAGATGAGAGAAAGCTCGATAAACCAATGAAGTTGAATCGAGAACACAGAGAAATATTTAGCTATTTATAATTATTCATCGTCATTATTTGGTGTTCTACCTGTTGATGGGTACTTGGAGTTTATTATTCCGTGTCTTTATTCCTCTGCCTTGCTCTTCAACTTTACATTTCCTACCTCCCTTTTAATTAGTCAAGAAGTTCTGCTCTTCTTCTTCCTGAACTTCTCTCAGTCGCTCCCTTACTACAGATTTCAATATTACTTCACGCATTTTAAAGTGACCTGTTCTATTTCTTTGCCCTTTTCTCTTAGCTTTCATTAGCAGCCACTCTCCTTCTAAACGCTGACAATCTCCTCATTTCTTACTTTCTCCCTCCAATATGTTCATTTGATATTTATTACAATTTTATCATATCTTCAGCGTCTTTATTTTCTTTCTGTCAAGTTTCATAGTTGCAAGTGCCTTTTATCCATATAAGAACAAACTTTACATTACATTTCATCCAATTATTTCTTGTTCTCACGTCCACTTTCCTTTTCGACAAAGTTTTCATTCTGCCGAATGCCATCTTCACCATTCTCCTTTAAATTCCATCTCGCATTTCCAATTACTATCCTTAACACTGTCAAGATATATCAAACTCTCTTCTAGTTCATCACCCTTTTACTCAGAGCTAATTTTAATTTTCTACTAGGGCCTCCGGTTAGCCGATTGGTTAGAGCATTTCGCTTTGGCGACAGCGGTCCCGGGTTTGAGTCCCGGAAAGCACTTTCAATTTAAAAAGTGCTTACCAATTTTTTACTTACTCACTTTTAAAATTACTACTGATACTTAATCGTCCCCTTCTATCTTCATGGTCTTGGTCTTTCTTTTGTATATCTTCAATTCATCTTTATCAGTGTTTGATAATCTCTTCTCCAACGACATTTTTAACGTCTCAGAATCCTCATCAAAAACATGTAAATCAGCTGCAAGCTTTACACAATTCATTAGTTTACCTCTTTCCTCTCACTTTAAACCTGTGTCCTATTTTCCAAGTATACGAAAAATAATGCCAGTGAGTGACCACACCCCGGCTTGACTCGTTTCATGATTTCACATAATTTTTCGATTTAAATCAGTACCCAATCTCACCGCCGCTCTCTGGTTCATGTAGTATTCTTTAAGCCACCTTTCTCTGCATTTCTTTTTCTATGAGGAAGATACATAAATACCTTTATTTTGTGGAACTCAATTATTCCTTGGATAGAATTCAATTTAAGACATTGTTGCCACCGTTTTAAGATAAAAAAGTAGGTAGGTAAAAATCTCGCTACGGTATTGAGGAAATCACAATCTTATGTAGATCCATTAGTGTATCTTCCGTTATGTAATTATCACAGACTAGTTGTTGCAGATCATTTATGACTTTTTCATAACATTTTCATTATTTCCAAGTTATATCATCGACTACTGGGGAGTGTCTTGTCCTAAGGCATTTTCTTGCTGCTCCAAACTTGGACGATAGGGTCGCATTTATAAACTTCTCTCTCGTAACCTCGCTTTGGTAGCCACGATACATGGAGTACTAAATAGAAGGAATAAAACACTAGTAAAATCCAAAGAATAAATACTTTTTTATTTACGACTAGTTTTGTCTACTGGTAGACATCAGCAGGCTTTTAAGAATTACTTATCTATGATTTGCGGCAAATAAGTGTGTATGTTAGTAATTAAATGAGAGTTTCTCTTTGTAAGCAATGAGGAAATCTAAACTTATTTTTAAAATATGAAAGGGGAATTTTCATATTTTGCAATAGAAAATTGCATTTCAAGAATTGAGTAAGTCGTCATCCTCGGCCTAAAAACTGTATTATTGGCGAATATTCATGTGGTGAATGAGAAACCTCCAAGGATTAAAGTTTGAACGAACCTCTTCCATTATATGCTTGGTAAAGGAAAGTTTGCCTTACGGAGCACATTTTCGAGACCTTCCCGAATGACTGAGGCGTGGTCTTTGTTCGAGCCCGGCTCCCTAAAATTCCACAGTTAACTAAGCAGTCTTCTTTTCCATCTCTCGCATTAAGTTCCAGAACATAAACCCCCACCACTGTTTCCCTCCTTACCTGCAAATAACGTAATACCATTAAACATTTTAATTGTACTGTTTGGTCGCTAAGCTTAGTGACAGGACATGCCAATAGAATTTTGCGAGTGATTATAGTACGTTTCCTAAACCAGGGAGTTAACTCATACTAGGCTGGGATGTATTTGAGACCATTGAACGTAGCGTTCTGTTAAGTATGCTTTTATCCATAATTACTAACTTCAGTATGCCGTAACAGGATGACTATTCATCCGACATTTGAATGATGGTGGCTGATTCGGACAAAACAAACGCACTTTTATTTTCCTTGCTTGGTAGTAACTAGTATAAGTAGAGTTGATGTTGCCGGCGATAAACTATTCAAATGTACATACCATAATGTCAAGAACGATTCCAATAATTCAAGGTAAGAAGTATGAATATAATGTCATATAACACCATGATAATCAAAAGTATAACCTTCATTAATCTGGAAAGCGTTTTTCCTGGTTTCGTCGTAGTACAATAACAGTTCACTATAATTTTATAATTTGGCATTTGTGCCATAATGTATAAAAACATTATTCGATACCTTTATTCTTTTTCTCATTCAATTTATTGAGAGAATGATTATTGTGGAAGTTCTGTTATTTATGATATTTTATGTTAATTCATTTTATGTCATATATGAATGAGAATACTGACAATAACCCAGAAATTATATTGTGTGTCTGCACCGTAAAAGCCCTATAGCCGAACTAGGGAAAAGGATCTCCGCGGTCGCTAGCAGAAACTGAATACCGTGGCACCTTTAGTTTGCAGAGTAAGTATCCTCGTAATTCCGCGTGATGACCAAGGACTATAGATATTCGGCTGCGTACTGATCGAAGACGTAGGATTTTCATTACAAAGCTGCTAAGCAAGATCTTGTCATCGAGAAAAGTAGAAATATGATAATGAGGAAAATATATCTAACACGTTTATTTATTATATTTATAATACTAGTAAACGCCCCCGTCAAGCATGATGGAACTTAATTTACTTTAAAATTTATCGTATATATCTGGTCCTCCTAAGATCATAATATCTCATAATAAATAATAATAGAAACGACCTCTGCAAGTCATGATAACGTATATTACGTACATCTCTTATAGAAACGCATTTTGTACTCCTGGGTTCGAACCTAGGCCTTTACAAAGATGAGAATAGTTGTCCTGGGGGTTTCAGCATCGTAGAGAGACAATGCAGTTAGTTTCAGATCTCTATGTCAAACCGTTTCGGAGATAAATAGGAGACGGACAGACAAATGCTTTATGTATATGATGTTATTATTGAGCAATTCATTTCCGTAAACATAAAAACTGACGACGGAACACACTTATCTAATATACTACCAAATTTAAAAGATGTTGTTCATACCGTCCTCCACAATATAAAATCATTTTAGTTCTTCAGTTCGGTATGAGTAGAGCCGGATTCCCTGACTATTGATCACTTATGGATCGATACCTCAAATGCAGAATATACCTACATTATATGTAAATGTTATTTTTGAGCAATTCATTTCCGTCAACATCGATATTGACGACGGAACAAACTTATATAATGTACCATCAAAGTTAAAAAATGTTATTGATATTGTCCTCAACAATATAAAATTGCTTGACCTGTTCAGTCCGCTATGAGTCGAACCTGATTCCCTGGCTATTGATCAATTGCGGATCAATACCACAAATGTAGAAAATACCTACACTATATGTATATGTAAATATTGAGCAATTCATTTCCGTTAACATCGATATTGATGAAGAATCATACTTATCTAATGTACATACATACCACCAAGTGTAGAAGATACTGTAGATAACGTCCTTAACCCACCAGCGCATAGATATTTTCTAGTATTAGCTGAATAATTTCAAGAAACCCATCATTCTTTTTTTACCTCAACACCAAAATTATCTTCGTTGCTATTAACAAAATTAGGTTGCTACAAACGCCAAAACAATAAAGATACGATATTAATACAATTTCATTGATTCAATTTCTAAATGTTTAATACTTTAATTCACTCATAATTTTAAGGATTGGTGTGGTTAGACAGAATATACCTTTAAAATGATTCATCCAAGCAATGAATATAATGTATTCCTTTGAATTCCGAGCATTGATTTATGCATAGTATTTGTTTAGCCCAATGCCAGTTCTGCCACCTACACGAATTCAGTTGTAAAATTAGGTGAAAAGTTCAATTGTTTGCTATAAACAAAACATGGTAGCTACAGACAAATAATGTTGAAAAATAAACGATTATCACTTATTTTCCTAGTATTTATTAGCAACCAAATCCGAGAAAATGTGCGCGACTGATAATATTTTATATTTATGAATTTAATAGAGGAAACCTAAAGCACTTATAGTTTAAAATAGCGTGTTTGGAGATAATTTAATGCTTAAGAAAGAAGAGAAATTTT
>APVN02033448.1:0-39257 GCA_000376725.2 Ladona fulva
CGGCAATTGGGATACCCGGGTTCGACACCCGGCCCCGTCAGACTTTTTTCTAGTCCATTCTTCCTTGGGATTTTTCCTGGGTGCGCACCATCTTGCGCAAAATCACCCTTACCCGTTTTCCTGCATCACCTATCTAGTTTCATCCTCCATTCGATTTCGTTTTGGGAAACGAATGTTACTCCTAACAATAAATAATCGTTCAGCTTTAACCGGAAATGGAGATGCAGATGCATATTTCTTTGCCAAAAGTGTCGTAGAGGGAAAAGTAATTTTTCTTTGAATTCCGGCACCGCATTCGGTGGTGGAATTCATATAATTTTAAACATTTTAACAATTTAAATATCATGCTTAGACATTACTAAGAGCTATAGTTTTTATTTTCACAGACCCTTAATACAAGTAAGTATTTCTATGCTTTATCATAACCAAAACTGGAAAATTGAGTTTTAAATAAAAAAAATTCCAAAGAATCTTCTTTGAAATAGAAAGCTAGGGTATAAATTCTTCGGAAATTAAAATTATAAATTAATCACTGATTAATATTATTTTTGTAATTTTATTTTTGATTATAAAAATTATGTGCGGCTTTCAGGCTACAACAAAACGCTCGGTGACTGTGAAAAGTATCCTTATTTCCCATCCATCCACCGGGGGTTCCTTTTATTCTTCTCGCGGCGTTCTTATTTTTACGATCATTGGAGATAGTCTTGAGGAAAAAATGGTTACGAGTGGAAATAATGCCCACTGCCAGCGGTTTTTATTGGTTCATTTCGCCGGGGTTTCCTTAACTGATTTTTCCGCGTCGCGTATCCGGGAAGGACATCCATCGACGCCCGAAATGCCGCAGCGGGCGGACGCGGGGGGCTTAGGCCAAACTGATTCCAACTCCGTGGGAGCAAACTTACGAAGCCGCAGCTTCCTCAAAAGGACGGGCAACGCTGATGCGGCCGCACGTTCTTTCAGATTGTCGCTGACCCGAAGATTCTATTTTTATGGGCGGTTTAACCCTTCAGTGTTGACGTTTATCTTTCTCGACGAGACGCGGATCTCGTAAGTCGGTGTTCGCGTAAGCAGGTGTGCCTGTTCCTACAGTCTACTCACTAGGATGGAAAAGAGGATTCCAGTTTTTCTTCGGTGTGTCCCACGGTACGGTAAACAGTTTAAAATGGAAACGAAATAGGATGCTGGTTTGCCGAGAATATTTTATAAGCGCTGGAAAATGGAGCACGTCCACGTAACGTAATCTACCGTTAGGATTGCTTCGAGAAAGATGACTATTTTGTAACAACAGTGTATCATTTTTCCGTTCAAAATTCTAGGGCAACGAAGTCACTCCAAGCTTCCAGCTGAAGCTCATGATAAAGATGTAACTCAACATTTAAGTTTCATATCTAAGTTAATAAAGTATTCCAAGACAATTTTTTGCAGACTTGAAAGCATTTCGAGGTGTATCTTTCTCTCCGACGCACTTATCTTTCTATGTGAGGCGTTCTCTGCTCAGGTGCACATCGGCTAGAAAATGGGGTTTTTAGAACAATACCGAATGCACCCGCTAGTGTTATTTCCAACACCTTTACTGAGGAGTCTTAATTTTAGGAAAATGCCGTATTCAAATAAAAGAAACAATTCCTAATACGAACTTAAGAAGCAAAAAGCTTTCAGACACGGTGGTTGCGGATAGGAAACACGAAGGCTCCAACAAGGTACATTTGCATCTCGCCTTAAGTTTGCAATGTCATTAACATTTTGTGTGTTTTACATGACTCAATCAATCTTCTAGATTAATATTGAGTAATATAAGGATCAAACAGTATAACGAGAATCCATAAATGTTACAATATTATTCGATGATGAATGATTTCCACTCGTTGAAATGATCTATGTCTTACCAAGTCAGATGTAGACCTTTAATATTATTTCCTTATCACATATACGCGAATAGAGGATAGTTTTAAAAAATTAAAGAATACCTAAATGTAATGGAGGATTTTGATTATATATCTCCTTCATTCCCTAAAATCCGTAAATAAACATATATGCTAGCTGAAAGATACTTTGATGCGACACAAAATTTACATCTAAAATTAAACGGATTAAAATTCGTTGTACGTTGCGTAACAATGGTCGGTGTTAATCTTCTCAGTTCTATTTCATCCAATTTGATTCCAATTAGTAGTATTAGTATTGTTAAAAGTGCTTCGACATTTCGCACATGAGCCTCCACCGGGATTCGAACCCGGGACCGCTTTCGCCGAAGTCGAACGCGTTGCCCACTTGGCTATCCGGGAGCGCTTTTTATTCCAAATATGACATACTAAGCTATGGAAAAAAACTTGTGGGAAGTCATAAAAATGTTTAGCGATTCCCATTCAATGCAAATGCAATACTACTCTAAACTTAAAATTCCGATTCCGAAGATGATTGGAATTCATTATTTTTAGTCTTTGTTGGGCTGGGAAACAAATTCATGATGAGCGAACGATATTTATCGATAAAGCAACTAGTAGAATGATTAATATTATTTTTGTAATTTTCTTTTTGATTATTAGTCATCCCGTCACTGGAAAATAAAGCAGTATTTATGAAAAATTAAAATTCCGCATAATATACTACAGAAAAGCAATAAAAGATATGTGGGTTTTTGAAAAAAAACCTAAGTCAGCACTAAGAAAAAAATTAAAACCCTGCAAGAAAATACCCACGAGAAGGGGGGCGTGTAAAACATGTGAAAACTACTGGCAGTAGCAACTAAAATTTAAAACAAGACGGAAAAATAAGTAAAGGATTAGTGTCAGAAAACAGCTAGAAAAAAGGTAGACAATAAAATGCATAATTCTTACAAATAATTCAGATAGAAACAGATGTTGGATTTGAAATTATAAGAAGCAAGCAGTGATATAATTAAACAGAATAATAAAAGGTATAAAAAGATGTAGAATAAAGATGAAATATTGGAATAATAAAAAGTAATGAATAATAAACTGAAAAAATATATTAAAGTATGGAAGGCCACTGATGGCTGTAATGGTGGAACAATAAGGTAATTCCTTCTTGATGGTTTTTGGAGTTTTTTTACTGTTCCACTGAAAAAATATAGAAAATTACAGAAACATTTCAAATCAATATACCAGTGGTAACGTCAATGCTCAATGGAATAATTACAAAATAGGCAACCATTTAATTTTCGCAAAAGTGTAGATTTTGAAAAATTATAAATTTTGAGGAAACGTGAAATTCGCATGGATGTTTTCTATTAATTCAAAATTAATGTTTCTGATCTTTTTGGGGTTTATCATTATAGTCAACGTTGTACAATTTTGTTGGTATCGTGATTGCTTTCTTGTTTTCATAACAAGTAACTGTTGACCATTTTGAAGATTCTGGAAACATTCATATATTTTAAAAATAAACGTCTTAAAGGAAATCTAAAGGGATTTTTTATTAGAAAAAAAAATTATGTGCGGCTTTCAGGCTACAACAAAACGCTCGGTGACTGTGAAAAGTATCCTTATTTNCCTCTATTAACGTCCGTAAGCGGTATTTTATGCCTAGAAATGAAAAAGACTCTCTATAACTGTCAAGAGTTCCCATTTCAAAAAAGAATCGTTATAAAAATTCGCAAAAATGTCAAATCCAGTTAAATGTTTTAACGGAGTCAACAAGCCGAAAAAATACGTTCTTTATGCTCGATTAGCTTATTTTTATTGAATCCTTGTATTTGTAACGGAGTTCAAAAAACCCCGTGGGTGTTTTCCCCCAAATTACAACTTTACAAATGAGTAAATAATTCGCCCACATTTTTATTCCCTGCGTTAGGTTGAATTTCGTAAATTTCGTCACCCTCCTTTAAAGTTTATCTCCCCAACTTCACTGTGCCCTAGATTCTTTTTCCTCGCCTAAATTCCCATTTATTTTCCAGAATTCTGCAACTAGTTCCGCGATTTCTTTCACAAAAGACTCGAGAGGAAAACTAGATATGGTTCACCCCATTTCTCTTCCCATTCTTCATGCAAAAATTCCTTCCTTTCCGTTCTCTTCCGACGCGTGTTTTAAATCTCATCAGTTTCTATTAATTTACCGCGTGATCAAGATTTAATATCCCCCGATATTCGTCGTTCCCATTCAGGTGTAACCGAGCTTTATGCGAACGTCTGGGGCAATCTCTTTTCAGTCTTCATTAAAGCGTCATCGCAACAGTCCCCGTTTCCGGATTTAATTTTGATACCCCCGGTTGAAGCGAGAAAAAAAGAGTACTTTTTTCCTGTCAGCTCCTTTCCTCCCATTAAATTAGACGATCGGGAATACTCATCATTTTCCGTATAAAATCTCCTTTGAAAGTACTCTTCCATTAAGTAACTCACCTTGCAATGCACTCGAGCGCGCTATTTCATTCGCAGCTCGAAATTATTTGACAGAATATCCTTCTATTATTTTTTCAATCTCCGCGCACACTGCTTCCCGTCCTTTTATTATTTCCTCCGCGTAAATGTTTAACAGCGGACTGAATGCAGGCATTCACGCTGCTTCCCTTCCCGGTGTTTTCCATTCTAAATTCTTCCTCAGTTAACCTTTACCTCACCTGACAGATTCATGCGGAGTTTTTTATTCAGGACCTTTGCTTTCTCGTGCCCTTTTTTCTGGCATAATGGCACCTGACGTGCAAAACGCACCGAGGACGTTTCGAACATTTTACAGCTCCTAATTAAGGAACCCATATTTAACTGCGAATAATAGGGAATGCTACTTCCCACCATCGACGATTGCTCTTTTTCCCTTAAATTCCATCAAACCCGCACCCAGCCGTGATTTAAGGGCGAAATCAAATGTGTCGACTCCATTTAGTTTGGATTGCAAATCAACGATGGAAGAAGGACTCCATTCATACTTCGCAGTGGATTTTGCCAGCTTCAAATCCTACTAAAGGTGATTAGTTTCGCAGTTTTTGGGACGGTAATTTCAAATGATTGGCTGTTCGTCCAAAACGAGCCGCGAAACGAGAACAAGAGGCAGCTGAAACTCGGGAAATATTTTTGACATCAGAATAAGGGTAAAAAATCGTGACCCAAATGTTCTCATTGCATTGGGAACGCTTTCATGGCTCATTGAGTGGCAGTCAGACCTTAACTCGGTTAGAAAAATTGCAATGATATTATACGGATGTTGATATATAGAGAAAATTGAACTCCATCGATGAAGCATTAATTATTTAATTGCGTTAGTCTTATCCATATGTTTTTTCTCTCTCTCCGATGTTGTATGGTGGTAATGTTATGAATAAAGCCTTCATTTAATTATCTTATATAGTTTGTGGTCCTGCTACCACATCTTAATGAATGAAATATTTATCATTTGTCTTTTGGAATGGAAAAAAATGTATCTTTTATTTAAATTTTGTCTCAGTCTTGTTCATGGCAGCGATGATATGAAAGCGACTGAGGTATGAGTTATGCTGAATAATGATATTAACTAAGGTTTCTGCTTATGCAATGTTACGGAAAGTGTTACTCGTAGAGTCATTGTGCTTCACTAACATGGGCATGTTCTGCTTATAACATTCTGGCGCATTGAGGAAAACACCTCATTCCTCATCTTGCCTGGTAAGCCTTATTTCCCTCTCTTAGCTGATAGTCGAGGCTGAAACTTTACTGATTTTGTATTTAAACTATGATAATGAGTGGTTGGATGAGGAGAAGAAAGGATTATATTATGCATAAAACGTAATTCCCTACAAGAATATACATCTAGCATGCGTCGTTACTGGATACAATGGAAGAAAATGAAATATATTTTTACGAAAAACTTCAACATTAATTTAATTGACATAAGATTAAAAATCAATTATCTAAAGAAAGGTTCGATGGAGTAAATCATTTAAGGAGTGCATGACCTGCTATGCGAAATGCTATTCTACGAAAGGTAGGAAGCCAAGCATCCTCTGGAGATTTAAATAGCCCATTCCACGAAGCTCGCAAAGTAACAGAGAAGACAAGTGACAAAGTATCAGCAGAGGCACGATGGGTCGTATGAAACAATTTTTCCAAGGTACCAGAAGCTCAAACCATTCATCATGCATAACCGCAGTACATTCATATACTAACGTATTTCCTGCAGCGATGCAGGGGCATTGTGAGGGAGTCTATCATCTGTGAACATGAATTAGGAAGGAGTCATCGCAGTGGATTGATTTTCATCAATCCCCCGAGAGTTCCCCGTGAGGGAATGCGCATTGGTTCTCAGACCAAACACGAACGGATTCTGCAGACTTCAATTCTAACTCAATGCATTACCTTCACATTCTCAGAATCTTCAGGTTTATCTTTTATCATTCCCA
Source organism: Ladona fulva (assembly GCA_000376725.2). Taxonomy (NCBI): domain Eukaryota; kingdom Metazoa; phylum Arthropoda; class Insecta; order Odonata; family Libellulidae; genus Ladona; species Ladona fulva. The sequence goes on from APVN02033448.1 coordinate 6,332, forward strand.
TCCCGCTGCTTCGATGAGATACCAATTGACAGCAAAGGTATCACCTCCTAGTCTTCATTGATTGAGGAAAGAATTCTCACCATCTTAAATAAAAATACATGGTTTCGTTAAAGTATTAACATCTTCTGGAAAATAGTACAGAAAATTGAATTGGCAGTTGGCAAGTGTTTTCATTTAAAATGGTTAGAACAGCATTCCACGTCATTCCTCAAGTCAAGATTGAACAATCATTTTATTTAAAGAAATCTCACACAATTCTGCACCAACACGTACTTTTACGTATACATCTGGCTGGAGAACATTGAGCTCTGCATAGAACGAATTTTGATGATACTTATACATAAGTTGAGCTAATATATAGTACATAAGAATAAATTTTTTGGCAAAAAATTAAGGACATCAGAGTTAGATAAAAGCTCCATATAGCCGTTGTCTGCGAGCAAACTAACCGTTGAAGAATTCCCACCAGCGGGGGTTGGGGTTATCCGTGGAATAAGTTATTCTTCTCTCCCGAAGATGGCAACTTAGTTGTCGAAATACGTATCGAGAACAATAGTTGCTAAGCGCGACCACGGAGAACCCCAACCCCCGCTGGTGGGAATTCTTCAACGGTTAGTTTGCTCGCAAACAACGGCTATTTGGAGCTTTTATCTAACTCTGATGTCTTACAACAGCCGTGTTCCTTTTCCTTATTGATTTAAAAAATTAAGGATCAGTATATTCCAGTTTTAACTAACACTTCCTAGTTTCTCAGTAAAACGAGTTTACGAATCAGCCTAAAATCAATCAATTTCAAACTTCGATAACTGTTATCAAACCGAGCTTGAGTACCAGCAATAGTCGTGGAGTATTAAGTAGCGAAAGAGTACATGTTTGCGAGATACCAATCTGGTGATTCTTTACCTACATCTTTTTCTTCCGCAAATTTATTTCCTTTTCGTGAAATTTTAATCGATTTTAATGTATGTTTAACAGAAACTCTTGGCAGTTTTTGCGCTTGATTTATTTTAAATAACATTTCCCTCGGCTAGGGATTCCCCGCTACCCTTTGTTTCTAAGACTGTGCCGTTAGCCGTGGTCGTTAGAAAATGGGGAAGTGATTCCAAATATCCAATAAATTCGCGAGAGTCCGCGTTGAAAACACCACCGTTGATAAAGAATTTTCTACGGGAAAGATTGTAAGTATTATTCAGATTAAAATAAATCAAGCAAAAAATAGCAAAGAGTTACTCTTGAATTAAACATTAAAATTTAAAGAGAATTATCGAAAAGGAAATATATTTGCGGAAATAAAAGAGGCAGCTAAGAAACCACCAGATTGAAAGCGAACTCGTGAGCATGTGTTATACCAACACCACGGCTGGAACTGCACAAAAGCCCAATGTATCAGCAGTTATTCAAAGTACATTCAAACACGTTTTGCTGGAATTATAAAAATTGTTAGTTAAAACTGAAACATATTAGTCATTATCTTTTGCCAAAGAACCTATCCTTAAGTGAATCATTAAGATCTGTTTGATGAAGTGGTAAAGGTTCTGGTAAAACGAAACATTTCTCTTTCTTCATTTAAGTTTGAGAATCTTGTAAGCCAATAGAGAGATAAACGTTTGAACGGATTTTATAAGCATCGATAGAGCTCTTCATCACTTTAAACTCTATATAGAGCTATAAAAAGGAATTTAAAAAGGGTTAAAATAATCAGTTTCAGCTTAAAATATAGCAACTTTATTTCTAAGGTTAGGAGTTCCTATAGTGACAATATGACTTGGAGAAATTGTGAAAATTTGTACTCGCGAGCCACGCGAGTCCGCGAAAAGTTATCGGATTAAAGGATTACTCTGAAGTGGGTCCGGTGGCTAAGTTCCGGGTAAAAACTCGGTTAAAGCAGAAGAGGAAAGAAAATACAAAGGATTTCAGAGTTCCGCAGAGCCCATAATAAAGAATGGGAGCTTACTTTAAAAGCCGAATACGACTAATATTTACAAGCTATAAAAACTACAAAAGGGTACAAAAGGAGAAAAGAAACTGGTTTCTTCCGTAGTATACTTAAAAATAGATCAACGCTGTCATAAACTTTCGGATAGCTAGATTTTCTGCGATGAAGGAAATTGCGTCGTTCTGTCGCATGGTAACTTTCTTTTTAAAAGCTTAATGTCTCCGTCGTCGTAGAATAAATAATGCAGATTTTTTTGCTTTTGGCTATATATTAAAGTTGATTGAAGTGGTATGCAAAGTGACAGTTCTAGAAAATGGCGAAGTCAGACATTTTGATATTTATAATTTTACTCCAAGTACAAGGAAATCGAATCAATCTACAGAGATAAATGATAATCCAATGATGTAACTAAGTAGTTTTGCATTGCTTCAATTTATTCCCAATTTAAACTGCTTATTTGTGCATTATAACCAATTAAAAATATTCAGTACACATTAAAGATCTCCTTTAATTGCTCCAAGATAGCCAAGTGGATTGCGCATTTTCGTTTGGCAGAAACGGTCCCGGTTCGATTCCCGGTGAGGGCCCACATAAGCAAAATTTGTTCGATATCCATTAATACCCAGAGAAAGACCGAGAGATGGTGCATGAAACGATCTCAAATTCTTGAATAAAGTATCAAATAAAATTCAGAGCTATCGGAATCGGTTTATTAGCGATAAAATCCAGCGAGGAAATCTGAGTCTAACGCATCACTTTCAGACTTCCTCGATTTAAAAGGCGATGAAATTACAAATACGAACGTGAATGAAAGCTACTTTATCGCGATATTTTTATCATTACTGTTTCAAAGAAGCCATTTCCTCGAGCTGGGAGAATAATTCCTTTTGGCGCTAATCGAATCCATAAAATACGATGGAAAAGTGTCGTAAAACCCCACAGAGCTGAGAAGGCAGAAGAATTTCCGCGGGAGTGAATAAATTACGGCGGATTAGAGGATCCGAATTCGGATATTTGACAGAGTGATCCCCGCGGAAAAGCAAGGGACACGTCCCCGAGATATTTCTATTACCCCAAATTCTCCGACCGCCTGGATCATACCCCATTCGAACGGTGAACTCATCCGGGGGTTCTTCACGTCCATTCACGTCACGCCAATTTTCCGCCGTATCGTACACGGAAACCCCGCCCCGGGGGATTAAAACAGTTGACGAATTCTTGAGTAGGATGGAGGGTCAAACAGACACAGCGCTTTCTTCCCGTTTCGGCCTGCCTCCCCACGATGCGCGCCCAATCGATCATAATCGTATATCCATTCCTCCGTCTGCGAATGCCTAAAAAATAAAGCGCGTTCTGATCAGATAATCAATCAAAATCTCCAGAGCCAGAATCCCATCCATAAGGTATCGGAGGGGGGCGGGGGTACTATAACAGCGCTGCCATTGTGTGCATCATCCAATACCTTCGCAAACGACTGACCGAGATTCTATCCGAAGTTTCCAACGAGCCTCTCTCTTCCTCTTTAAGGGTTCATGAAGTTCAAACTGGACCCCAATGACGCGGGAGTAAATGTTTTTCCGTATTGTTCTTCGAGAGCTGAATCGGAACGACGATGATGATGATGGCGGGGACGACGGCCGGAGGGCCGAGGTTTCTTTTCAGCCCTTTTCCCTCGTAATTTTTTAAAAACCCGGTTCACTTTTCCGCTTTATATCTCGGTCGAGCGGAAATATCCTTCCTTCCGTCCGGCTAATCGATCTCTTCGAAATGCGCGATCCCTTTTCCCATCCCACCGTGCGCCACTTTTATCTCCAACTTCCGAAGCGTCTTTTTCCCGTGGATGCATCCAGCAATTCGGCGTGATGCCCATCCCTCCCCCGCAGCGCGAGTAACCGTGGTATACTCCCGGAAAAATACAGCCGCGATCCCGATTCTTTCGTTATTCCGCCAGGAGGGTCTTTGCTTCAGTATCTCACGGTCTCCTTTTCCGGTCGGACGTTTCTTCGTTTTAATTCATTTCCGAAAACGTGGACTTTGTGCCTTCAGGGGACGTCAAGAGATGAAATAAGGCAGATCGGCCCGTTTTTCGCCCTCCTCCCCTGATCTTCGCTCCTCTCGGAAACACTTATCAGAGTTCCACCATCTTTTGTTCGCGATCCCGCGCAAAAGTTTGTTTTATTTCCGAAGCCGCGTTCGATGGGTGTTTAAGGGAGATTGAATTGGGATCTGGCTTAAGTTTTCGCCGAACCCATGCATTTCCGATTCGCGGATGGGGAACGTCGCCATTCCGCGATTGCGGCATCCACGCTAGGGATAGAACGCCGCCGACGTATGATTTTGAAATCTAGGATACTCATGGAACTCCAAAAACAAAATAGCGTCCTCCACACCAAAGAGGGGTTTTGCCTAAAAATTCAGCTGTCGGTAGAAAAATATTTTTGTACAATATTAATCTTAATATCAAGCGTTGAAGCCGTGACTTTATGGAACTCCATAACAGGAATTGAAGGACAATAACGTAGTACAAGTTTCTAAGCTATTATCCTTTCTTTCCAGTGTTAATCTTATTCTGCGGTGTTATCAGGATACATTATGACAAAAATTTTCGTTCTCAACATACTCAGAAAATGGGGAACGAATTTTGTTTTGAATTCATTGCCGATTTAAATTGGGACTACGATCCTAAAGAAGATCGCAGATAGCCAAGTGGGCTACGCGTTGAACTTCGGTGAAAGCTGTCCCGGGTTCGATTATCGGCGGGGGCCTATGCGCGAAATAACGTAAGCTATCAAAGCATTTTTAACACTTCTACTACGATCATAAAACCAATATCGCGATAATCCCCACGAACCCAAAGATGATAAGAAGACATCAGCGGAACTGCTTACATGTCAGTTGTCTTACTTTCCTTTTCTTAATACTTTGTTACCGTGGACTTGTTGTATAAAAATACTTTAGAGCTAGATAACACGCTAAGAAATGCGCAGAGTTGAAAATGGAAAGCAGTTCAAGGAAACATGTCGTTATTAGGTATCCTATATTTGTACATCATCCGTTTATTATTATTATTAAAAAATATACACGTTACAAATGGATAACTGTCTTGTGGCAACGTCGCATATACATAAAAAAGAAGAAAGGAAAAAAACCATCTACACACATCCAAAGCTTACACAAATGTCCACAGCACCCATTATGTCCAACATTACTACACAAATTACAAAAACAGAAGTTACACTAAATAAGTTCAATACAGAAGGCAAAAAATAAAATCAACCATAAGATAAGAAACGTAACATACATTCAACAAATAAAGTATCGTGAAAATCGAGAATTTATATATACATATATATTGTTAACACTAATAATACTTATTTTGGGTATGTCCTTCCATTCTTAGTCGAAATTTTTTGTTTGTCCTTGGGAAGGGGTTAAGAATATCTTCAGGTAATTCATTCCATTCTTTTACAGTCCTGTTTACGAAAGNACATATACAAAAGTCCACAGCACCCATTATGTCCAACAATACTACACAAATTACTAAACAGAAGTTACAGTAAATAAGTTCAATACAGAAGATAAAAACAACCATTAGATAAGAAACATAACAAGCATTCAACAAACAAATTATCGTGAAAATCGAGAAGTTATAAATATATTGTTAACATTAATGAAACTTATTTTGGGTATGTCCTTCCATTCTTAGTCGAAATTTTTTGTTTGTCCTTGGGAAGGGGTTAAGAATATCTTCAGGTAATTCATTCCATTCTTTTACAGTCCTGTTTACGAAAGAATATTTCGCAAAATATAGTTAAAGAAGAGCTCAACTAAGCATAATAATGCATTTTGCTTAAAATCTGACTTTTTCTAAATTGTTTCCTTATATCTGGTGGCCATCAGAAAGTTTCCTTTCATCCACCGCAGAATTGTTCGCCTATCTCCGCCAAAATTTACTGAGACATTTGCAAGAATACCGGATGAAAATTCTTCAATTTCCTCTCGTTTTCATAGATATTACGTGGTTATCTTGAAATATAAATTTTCCGTTAGTAAGTGTACATACACCAACACCCTCTTGCTGCATCCTAATATAATTTTTTAATTTACCGGAAAGGTAAACAATTTAACCCGTAAAATCAAATACGCATCAAATTGAATAACCTCCATCGGTCGTTTGTGAGCAAATGTTTTAGTAAACCTAAAGTAAGAGTGCTACTTTTCGTAGAAACGCCACGTTTGGGAAAATTTGCCTGCTCCGACACGAACCTAACCTTTCCAGCCATTTCGCTTCAGCTCACACGCGAACGACGTCGTTCGAAAAAGATTACAACCATTTTTTCCCCGGATGTTACATAAAATCCTTTCCACTCGAGCCCGCCCAAGTGCTCGGGAAACATTCCGCTTATTGCCGCTCCGTCCATTCCGCATCTTCCACATCCATTCCTGTGTCGACGCAAGGTGTTAGCGTTTAAGGCGAATTTGGACGCTTCCCCAAAGGCACCGACTCGAAATAACCCAGAGCGGTGTCAAATAAAAAAGAACCGAGCACCCTCTTCCTTCTAGAACGTTTCGATCGCTTATTTCCACCAGAAAAGAATATGGATGCGCTTCTCCCTTATTAGAGCACAGGCGATTTTTCATCGTCCATTATCGCCGGTCCGTCCCCTTGGCACTTATGGGACGTCGAAAAGGCCCAAATCATCAAACAAACCGGGTTGCTTATGTGGCCACCTACTGTCTTAGAGATGAAAGCAGCGTCTGCCAGCGAGCTGCCTTAGCGGAGAGAGATGATATCAAGGCTGGAGGTCAAAGGTGAGGTGGAGGTGCGGGGGCGGAAGGTTCTGTAACTCAGTGGGTTAAGGGATTGCGGTGGGGGTGGATCAAGGAAAGAGAGAGAGGCGTCACGCAGGGTGAAAGGGAGAAATGGAAGTAGTTGGGGGCTGAGAGGAGGGTTTGGGGGTCTGAGGAGGGGACATGAGAGGCTGGGATGCGGGTGGAAGCCGATGAAGGTGATGATGAAAGGGAATAATGGAGGGGAGCTGGGGGGCTGAGAAGGGTACTGAGAGGAGGCTGAGGGGGCTCAGAATGGGATTGGGGGTCTGAGAAGGAGAGTTTTGGGGGTCAAGAGTGGGTTCGGGGGGCTGAGGGTCCTTTTATGGAATGAGAGGATTTAAGGGGTCCGAGTGGGAGGGAGGGTCTTTCTATGGGAGTTGCGGGGTCAGATTGGGTTCGGGGGGCAGAAAGGTGGATGAGGGTCCTTTTATGGAAAGAGAGAATTTAAGGGGTTCTAGTGGGAGGGAGGGTCTTTCTAAGAGAGTTTAGGGGGTCAGATTGGGTTCGGGGGGCAGAAAGGGGGATGAGGGTCATTTTATGGAAAGAGAGAATTTAAGGGGTCTGAGTGGGAGAGAGGGTCTTTCTGTTGGACTTTGGGGGTCAGATTGGGTTTGGGGGGCTGAGAGGGGGATGAGGGTCTTCTGTGGAAGGAGAGGATTTAAGGGGTCTGAGTGGGAGGGAGGGTCTTTCTGTTGGACTTTGGGGGGTCTGATTGGGTTTGGGGGGCAGAAAGGGGGATGAGGGTCTTCTGTGGAAGGAGAGGACTTAAGGGGTCCGAGTGGGAGGGAAGAAACTGATGAAGGTGAGAGATGGGGAGGAGGGAGTGGAAGAATGAAAGACTGAATTGAGGGTGGTGCCCAGGGTAAGCGAGGGAAGATAAGGAGAGGGTTCGGGATGGAGGAAACGTGACTGGAAGACGACTCCTAAAAAGGGAGGAGCTCGAAACAAGGGAGGGGATATTAAAACAGCGCAAAAGATGCGGGGGAGAGGGAATCGTTTCCAGAAAAATTTCTCCTTTTTTCACCATCGAGTCGGTAATCTCGGAAGGCGGGCGGACGAAAACCGATTTTTTTTGCGAACGGGAAACGCACTCCTTTTAAGGACGTGGATTATGACTGCAAAGGGTTCTTCCCAAAGGGTTTAAAAGTTGAGGGCCTCCGTGTCCAAACTGTACATTAAATGGAGTTTCCGTAACAGGGATTTTTTACGGTGATCGAACCTCCGGCAATAGAAAAGGATTTTTTAGGGAGTATTAAGGGGGATATGATCGTAAAAATGTGAAATGAGTGGCTATGTAGATGGTAAGAAATAATCCGCCATTATAGCGAGGGGCTAATTTTAAAATAACGCTATCGCTATCTTAACGATGAGAGATCCTTTTAACAACCTAATTTTTTCTCCTACCTCAGATCGATGAAGTCTCTCGATGGAGCTTTAAAAACCATGAGAGAAAACACAAGTTCTGGTTTGAAAAAATCTTTTTCTTTCCCGCAGTCGTTTGATAATACCTCATCAGCATTTCTATTGCAGATTGTCAACTCGTTAGTACTTCATGATAAATTTATTTACTGAAAAATCATGGAATTTGCTTCCTGGCAGCAAGCACTAGCACCATCTATTCAAGATGCAGCATAAATTAACTTGAACATTGCTTTCAATGTAAGATTTACATTAAATAAACATCCAGATTTTATATAATAAATGTTAGCGTTTGAAATATGCTTCCCAATGAAATGTTGTGAATCACTAAAAAGTTGCTATTAGGAGTAACTGAAAAAAATACAAGGAGTTTAACGGAATAAATTGAGGGTTTATTTTAAAATCACGAGCTAAACATAATTGCCGTACTGTTTCCGAATTTGAGAAAATCCAATAATGGTGGATATATATTTAGAAGGAGTTGTTTATAGAGACAAATAACGGAGAGAACTGTGGAACGGAGAAGAATAAAAGAGGGAAGACGGATAAGGATGATAGAAGATACGAAGGATGGAAGAGGATGTGCATAGTTGAACAGAAGGGTGTAAGAGGTACCTGGAGAAGAGGCACATTGAGACTTATTGAATTATACTACTAAATAAGAATGTTCATGAAATTGCATATCAAGTAAGGATGCAAGCGATCGACATATTTGAGCCTCGATCTTTCTGTGAAGGCAACATGTGCCCCAGATAACTCAAAAAAATGTTTGACTAATTACAAACTTCTTAAAAGCCAGAATTCATCATCTACGAAATCCTTTTCTCCTTCTCTCGCTGTAGATAACTAAGGATACTACTGATGGTCCAAATCAGCAAATACCGAACGCAGAAAGCTCTACTATTTGCGATTGATAATAACATGTGAGATTCAGAAGATATCTTCATACGTTGGGGAAAACGGAAAAGTAACAGACTCTTAATAATAATAATAATAAAACGTCTTTATTTGGGGGAGAATGGAATTGGGAATCTCTCCTCCATCCTCCATCTTAACCATCGTCATATTGCTCATTCAACTGCATAATGGCCATTTCGCGTCAAATAATTCAATCATCTGTATTCGTTCATCTTCCTCTTCAAAATCTTGGAACAATCAACCTTTATTTAAAATGTCTTTAGTTAATTTAACACGTGTGTTTATTAAGGCGTGGAGATCAGCAAATATGAAAATGTATAATTATGAAGTAAGATCTGAATGGACACATGCACCTTTCTTTAGATTCAATCATCAACCAAATAGGATTTGGATAACATTATTAAAAATCGTGAAGTTAATTCAAACATGTAAATCAAATTCGATCTTTTCCAAGAACAATAAGAAGTATTTATGGAACCGCCGAGCGTTTAGAGACTAAGACAATTGTCGTGACATCTGTAGGTGCATTCGAAGTTTGACACAAAAAGTTACAATCGATCTGCCAATGGTGTGAGCCTTACGCTGAGTTTAAAGAACAAAGATAATGCAGAAGGATCTTTAAAGGGATCCACAAGTTTGCGCTTCAGAGACGAAAAAGGACTTCCCGCGACGCCGTACTTCACCAGTGTGTGCTTCGCTCAAACGTAAAGAGAAATTCTCACCAGCGCAAACACTCGCCTCTGAGCTGCTTATTGAAAAAGTGGAGAACGTTTCCCAACCAAGGGTCCGAGCTTTATCTCCGGGTTGAGTAGGACATGTGATTTATTGTTCAAGGGTTTTTTTTTCTGCGCAGGGGTCTGAATGAAATTAAAAACTGGAAAAACACGAGATCGCTTTGCTTCATTTGGACAACGCGTATTTATGCAGGAAAGTGTATTCCAAGAATGAAAAATTCCTTATTCATTGCTCAATGATCCTCTACTCCGTAAAAAATGTTGAGAACGAGTTTTAGGTAGCTGACGGCCAGAATATAGGCTGACGGAATAATATAACTAGCTACGGAAATGGACAAAAACCAGTGTTACTCCGACCACGTCATATACTTTAGCTAGTTAGATCAACCTTGAGTTTATCTTGTCGTAATTTCATTATATTAGTAGCATTTTGTATATTCACGCGGAATACTGTACCTCCGTTGCTATACGTTACACAGGCTTTCCTAGTGATATTTATACTGGCTATGATAGCCATGATTCTATTACCCAAGCGTCTGAAATTAATGTCCGTTTCCGTTCAAATTATTGTCTCGTATCGCACTTAAATGCAGCGTTAGTTATCCTTACCTAATGCTACGGAAGCACTGACCATAAAACCTTCCTAACTAACTTACGGCATTATCGATGGGCTGTGCGCAGTGTGAAAATGGCTTTAAAATTATATATAATTATATAATATAAGCTGTATTCGTGCAGTATAGTATTCTGAAAAGTGTTTATACAGAAGACGAAACTGTGGTTACATCGAAAACTAAAATTGGAATTAATGATCGCATCATTGACTTCAGATTAAATATACGTTGATAATTATAATTATAACTTAGGATATCAAATAGTAAATATTAAAGCTAGCCTAAGAATAGTGTTTTATATTTAAATACATGATATGAATCATTACACGACGTAAATATTTGAGACCCCATGAACAGGGGTGTAGCCAGGATTTGTCCATGCGGGGGTTTAGAGACATGGAGTAAGCATTGCACGCTCTACAATCCAGGAACAGGAATACATCCTCCCAAAATCTAATAGAAATTAAATAATGATTTATTTTGCGAAGTATTCCTCCAGCGGTGTTTGTATGGCATAATTGCGAGAGGTCATTCTCTTTCTTATTAGTCATTTCTTATTGGCTGTATTCCCATGCGGGTGAGTTGAACCCCCAAAACCACCCCCGTGGATACTTCTCTGCTCGTGATATATGTGATTTTGGAGTGACAAATAATTGTCATGGCAATCCATTTGATCGAAGAAAAATTTTCAATTCCACATTTCCGCTTTTGACTTCAGTGGTCCTGAATTTTCGCCACAATCAGTAGCTTACGAAGGCATTAGGCATAAAGACAGAACATTTGAAAAGTACCCGAGCACGTTTGCTGCGCCAAAACACGGTTAGGCGGTCTCGTAAATATGGCAATGCTATCAGTGACAGCTTCAAAATGTCCCCATCCTTCCCATTTCCTCATCGAATCCCTACGTTACGTTTAGCTAACCAAGCGCTTTATCAAACTTCAAAGGCAAAAAAGCTGATGTAAAATGGTGCGAAATAGAAAAGGGCCGTTTCCTCTTGTTTCTAGGATCGAATATTCTGCGAGCTGCACCTATCGACAAGTATCGACTAGTATCGATGATATTCTTTTCGCATTTTTTCTCCTCGAACATGTGGGAGGCGACGGCGGCGGAAGTTGATTGGTAGGCCACCATAAAGCCCTCTTACCGTTTCAATCGCCTGGGCTACAAAGCTTAGAGACGTGAGATGGAATGGAGCGCTCTGCATTACACGCGGGTCCGGTTTCGCTATCCCCACGTCCCTGCATCACTTAGTAGACGCGATTGAAAAATGGCAGGTATTAACCAATGGCGTGAAGCGGAATCAGGTCACATCTGCCAGCTGGATTGCTCGCCCTCTCGCCTGCGGGCCGAGGAAGTAAGCCGCGCGAGGTTATCCTTTGCTGCACGCGGGTGCGAGCCGAGACGCGTATTTGTTTGCGATTTAAAACGATCGGGTTTTAAGTCCGGCTAATTATGATGGGGGATGGATTTATCGCTCCTTGTGGCTTCCGGTGATCCGTTGGCGGATTTATGTGGGCAATTATTTACAGAAAGAGGGGCGGAATCAAAGCAAAAGTTTTTTTTTATTATTCGCAGGAATATCAAGCGTGCTAATCGACATATATATGTATATATGACATGTGCAAATTGATGGGAAATTATTAATTTTGTATATAATATTAATGACGATGATAATAATCAAAATCTATGAATAACCACTGTAATTCACAATTACAGATTTTACCTAGGAAAAATAATATGATATGTAAAACTAATACTAAAATTCATACATAATACTCATAAAGAGATAACGTAATTCAGCTTTGCTAAGCGAAATGTTTGTCAGAAGGTTCTTTCCTAGCATTATATAACAAATATATATATCTCATCAAATCAATATTAACAATTGAGTTTACATAGAACACCATAAAATACAAACACATTGTTATCACGAGGAATTGTTGAATAAAACACGGTTTTGAACAAAGAGGAATTACGTTTACTAATCCACAATATACATAATCGTTGGCGACTAATTTGGGCTATAAATAGCCATCTTCAAGCACCACTCACCAACGAATTATATATATTATGGCTTAGTAAACGTAATTTTTCTTTGTTTTTCAAAATCGTGTTTTATTCAACAATTCCTCGTGATATCAACAAGATTCCACAAAGTAACGGCCTCCTCCGTGAATTATATTCTGTTCTAACAGAAGACTACGTATGTAAACGTATATGAATGTTTCTGAGACAATGAAAAATTAATAATTACAATAACTTCTTTAATGGAAATAGGAAGACCCCAATTACAAAAAGAACCAGTGGTCAGAAAAATTCGGGATTGGGGAATAGCAAGGACATTAACTCCGTACCTTGGGGTTGAGCGCAAGCCTACTAACGACGGCGTCATCGCAGTCGACAAGGTCGGTATATGGTAAATTATTAATAAAATTGGAGATTATATGCTGCTAAGAACGAAAGAAAATAATAATTTTAAAGTAGCACGATAAAAGAAGAAAGACCAAAGTAAAGAGAAATAAAAAGATGAAATGAAGAAATTCAATACGCGAAGGCGTTACTTTGTGGAAGGCTTTAATATAGGAAATAAAACCTCTTGTACATTTCTCCGGCAGATTTAATTTTAAACGTGTACGAGATTATTTATTTTCATTATTATGAAGAAAAAAAATTGGGGAAAACAGTCATCGGATGAAAGTAAGAGATCCGTGCATGTGCAAACACCCTCACTCGTATTTAAATAATCTTTCGCAACTATGACCGAGTATCGTTATGTATTTTAGAGCAGTGTTTTTCAAATATTATATTTCTCACGATTAAACCCCCAAAAGTTATCACTAAGATTTTCGTAACGAGATTAGCGTACTCCGCTTTCTCTTACATTTGAGAATAGATTATAGAATTTGAGGCAATTATACTTTTAAATTAAGTGGGAATGTCCTCATCGATCAAGACTATATTCTGATGTATTACCATATTCTAAAATATTTCTATCATGATATAATTCCTACGAGGCAATAATTCTGTAAGAAAAGCTTCAGTAAAACACTTCAGTGGATATAAACAAAAATGACTGAACGCAATGTTGTGGAAAAACAAACATTACTTAAATCCTCAAAAACGAACATGCACATACCCTGATGCAAACCTATCAAATCCATGGCGAAATATTTTCCACGATTTTGTAGCGCTTGTTTAGGAATTATTCGGAGGATTTTGTAAAAATGTAAATTTTGGGAAAATCAAGGGTCTGAGGACCACGCTTCATGTAAAACTGTGTTAATTTCATTTAAATACTTCCGCAAATACAAAATGTAGTTGTGCTTTGTCACATCAACGCGAAATAATGAAGATAAATTAATTTAATAAATTCAGATTTCACATTAGCTCGTTCTCTTACTTCACAACTCTTCACTCGAATTCAATCAAGGTAGCGTCCAAATATTCTTCCCCCCAATGTCCAACAAAAATAAAATTTGACTAGAGATATAAGAAAGCAAAGGAAAATTATCTACTTTATTATCTCTTTCCGGGAAAGGAAATCCTTAAGCGTGAGAGGCGCATTTTCAGAAGGTCGGATACGATTCGTAGAAAAACGGGACAGGGATCGAGATCGTTTCGTCACCTTGAAAACGTGATTCGTGAACATTATACAAATATTGTATCTTAAGACGCCAATTAAAACGAATCGCGTACTTGTTTGACTCGAGACATAATCGAACTAGAGTTATCGATTAGAATGGCGTTCAAAGTTCAATTCAATGTCATCACTCAACCTAGATCGGAATCAAATTGAAGAGAATGGGTTTAATTTTCTGAAATTAATTTCCTCGAGTAAGAATTTATAACGCTGAGATGGCAGTTATGAAGCATATCCTACTGACAGATAAGTAACTTATTATATATTTTGATAAAGTTTAATAGATTAAAAAAGTTAACTCGAACTAACCTGAATAAAAAACGTGATTCATCGTAAGAACAGCAAAATATTTTCCATGAGTTGGGCCAACTACGAAAATGTTCTATTTTGCACGAAGAAAAATATCGAAAAACGAAACTACCCACAAATCATCTTGTTTGCGAATTCATTAAGCAATGAAGATTTTAACGGGAAAATCACCGCCGTGGAAATAATTTCCGCAAAAACTAACCGCATGAAATATAAAGAAATCGGAAATGGAAGTTTGGTGTTCCATTAAAGGATTATTTGAATTGATTCTTTCGACATTGGACTATGGTTCTCCGAGTTTGTCGTCTCTTTATCCAAATGTATATTTGGACTGTTTTTCACAATCCTCGCACATTTACGTAATTAAATTAGTCAAACTACGTTCCTTGAAATGACTGGATCCTACTTAGACTCTAGGGTTGGAACGAGATAAGTTTAATTACAAAGCATTAAAGAGAAAATTTAAGTTTCAAAATTCTGCTAGAGATAGATGGTATCGATCCGGCAGAAAGCATTGGATTCCGTGCCCCATTCGTTATTTTTCTCTTGCGGAAAACATTTTGTTCGGGGTCATAATATTTGATTAGTATTGAATGTTCACCTTCAGAAAGAAAATATCTCTTTAACGATCCATGAATGGTATGAATAGAAGTTACTTCCGATTTAAAATTATCGTGGGTTCATTTAGCCAGAAAGGGCAGAGGTTGCGCATAAAATTAACGGGATTGAGGTTATATGTCTGCAGGGAATACGGATACGAACACCTGCGTGTGAAAGTTCTACGTTTAAAGAACTCCACTAATTGGAGGTAGTTACGATTCCGGAAAATGTATAAAGTGATATATTTAAACAAGTTGGAATGGCCCTCATGGTTTTAATGCCTAGTTATGTGATAAACTTATGCAATAGAGTTTAGAAACGTCACGAACAGCCTTGCTTTAGCGGTATGTTTCACTGAAATATAGTAACCTTA
This sequence comes from Ladona fulva, assembly GCA_000376725.2. Taxonomy (NCBI): domain Eukaryota; kingdom Metazoa; phylum Arthropoda; class Insecta; order Odonata; family Libellulidae; genus Ladona; species Ladona fulva. The sequence continues at coordinate 21,709 of APVN02033448.1, forward strand.
TGTAGCTGCCAAATGTTTCTCTCTCTCTATTGTGTAGAATATTCGATGGGCATTTTAGGAGCCCTCTAAGTTGTTTCTGTATAAACAGAACTTGTTTTCCCTATTCAAACTGAATAGTAATTTCTCTGGTTTGCACGTAAATATTTATCTTTATCATAGGGAACTTCTTACTCGTTGGAATCGCCCGTACTTTTAAAATCTATATTCATAAAAAGTTTGAATCACGCCGCCTCCTACGCATGCATAAATACAGCATTCTGAGAAAACTGCAAAAGAATGTGTCCACCTCCAATGCCGAAAGTACTAAACACGGAAAATTAGGAACTTTACATCCTACGGTGTTCTCCCGAAAAACACTGTTAGAATACCAAATGTCTCGAAAACGCTTTCTGGGAAAATTTCCCCGCGATGCCCTTCCAATTTTTATCCCGCGAAGAGGAAAAAAATAAACGAATCCCGCGCCGTGCCCCGAGTCTTGAGGTCTCCCAATCGCCTACTGAGAAGAACGAAATAAAGTACGCGAAACAACACAGAGAACCTTCCCAACCGTGCTGAAAATAAAAATAAGAAACGAGCGTCAAACCTCGGGTGTTTCATTAGTTCGCGAATCTCCTCGACTCCTTTTTGGACGTTTAAAAAACAGGTATTGCGGCAACCTTGCGCCATTTTATGCACGAAGCAGGTATCCGAGGATGGGGCCAACATGTGTCACAGAAGCTGGCCTAGTTTCACCTATCTCGCAGGGTCCGGGAGGCACGGTTTTGAACAAAGAGGAATTACGTTTACTAATCCACAATATACATAATCGTTGGCGACTAATTTGGGCTATAAATAGCCATCTTCAAGCACCACTCACCAACGAATTATATATATTATGGCTTAGTAAACGTAATTTTTCTTTGTTTTTCAAAATCGTGTTTTATTCAACAATTCCTCGTGATGTCAACAAGATTCCACAAAGTAACGGCCTCCTCCGTGAATTATATTCTGTTCTAACAGAAGACTACGTATGTAAACGTATATGAATGTTTCTGAGACAATGAAAAATTAATAATTACAATAACTTCTTTAATGGAAATAGGAAGACCCCAATTACAAAAAGAACCAGTGGTCAGAAAAATTCGGGATTGGGGAATAGCAAGGACATTAACTCCGTACCTTGGGGTTGAGCGCAAGCCTACTAACGACGGCGTCATCGCAGTCGACAAGGTCGGTATATGGTAAATTATTAATAAAATTGGAGATTATATGCTGCTAAGAACGAAAGAAAATAATAATTTTAAAGTAGCACGATAAAAGAAGAAAGACCAAAGTAAAGAGAAATAAAAAGATGAAATGAAGAAATTCAATACGCGAAGGCGTTACTTTGTGGAAGGCTTTAATATAGGAAATAAAACCTCTTGTACATTTCTCCGGCAGATTTAATTTTAAACGTGTACGAGATTATTTATTTTCATTATTATGAAGAAAAAAAATTGGGGAAAACAGTCATCGGATGAAAGTAAGAGATCCGTGCATGTGCAAACACCCTCACTCGTATTTAAATAATCTTTCGCAACTATGACCGAGTATCGTTATGTATTTTAGAGCAGTGTTTTTCAAATATTATATTTCTCACGATTAAACCCCCAAAAGTTATCACTAAGATTTTCGTAACGAGATTAGCGTACTCCGCTTTCTCTTACATTTGAGAATAGATTATAGAATTTGAGGCAATTATACTTTTAAATTAAGTGGGAATGTCCTCATCGATCAAGACTATATTCTGATGTATTACCATATTCTAAAATATTTCTATCATGAAATAATTCCTACGAGGCAATAATTCTGTAAGAAAAGCTTCAGTAAAACATTTCAGTGGATATAAACAAAAATGACTGAACGCAATGTTGTGGAAAAACAAACATTACTTAAATCCTCAAAAACGAACATGCACATACCCTGATGCAAACCTATCAAATCCATGGCGAAATATTTTCCACGATTTTGTAGCGCTTGTTTAGGAATTATTCGGAGGATTTTGTAAAAATGTAAATTTTGGGAAAATCAAGGGTCTGAGGACCACGCTTCATGTAAAACTGTGTTAATTTCATTTAAATACTTCCGCAAATACAAAATGTAGTTGTGCTTTGTCACATCAACGCGAAAGAATGAAGATTAATTAATTTAATAAATTCATATTTCACATTAGCTCGTTCTCTTACTTCACAACTCTTCACTCGAATTCAATCAAGGTAGCTTCCTAATATTCTTCCCACCAATGTTCAAGAAAAATAAAATTCGAATAGAGATATAACAAAGCAAAGGAAAATTATCTACTTTATTATCTCTTTCCGGGAAAGGAAATCCTTAAGCGTGAGAGGCGCATTTTCAGAAGGTCGGATACGATTCGTAGAAAAACGGGACAGGGATCGAGATCGTTTCGTCACCTTGAAAACGTGATTCGTGAACATTATACAAATATTGTATCTTAAGACGCCAATTAAAACGAATCGCGTACTTGTTTGACTCGAGACATAATCGAACTAGAGTTATCGATTAGAATGGCGTTCAAAGTTCAATTCAATGTCATCACTCAACCTAGATCGGAATCAAATTGAAGAGAATGGGTTTAATTTTCTGAAATTAATTTCCTCGAGTAAGAATTTATAACGCTGAGATGGCAGTTATGAAGCATATCCTACTGACAGATAAGTAACTTATTATATATTTTGATAAAGTTTAATAGATTAAAAAAGTTAACTCGAACTAACCTGAATAAAAAACGTGAATCATCGTAAGAACAGCAAAATATTTTCCATGAGTTGGGCCAACTACGAAAATGNGATGGAACATGTGATAGGGTAAAAGATACAAGGGTAGGGGAAGAACGGAAGTATATTTAGTTGGAGGTAGGACGGCATGATCTTAGAGATACAGACATTTGAGAATAGATTATAGAATTTGAGGCAATTATACTTTTAAATTAAGTGGGAATGTCCTCATCGATCAAGACTATATTCTGATGTATTACCATATTCTAAAATATTTCTATCATGATATAATTCCTACGAGGCAATAATTCTGTAAGAAAAGCTTCAGTAAAACACTTCAGTGGATATAAACAAAAATGACTGAACGCAATGTTGTGGAAAAACAAACATTACTTAAATCCTCAAAAACGAACATGCACATACCCTGATGCAAACCTATCAAATCCATGGCGAAATATTTTCCACGATTTTGTAGCGCTTGTTTAGGAATTATTCGGAGGATTTTGTAAAAATGTAAATTTTGGGAAAATCAAGGGTCTGAGGACCACGCTTCATGTAAAACTGTGTTAATTTCATTTAAATACTTCCGCAAATACAAAATGTAGTTGTGCTTTGTCACATCAACGCGAAATAATGAAGATAAATTAATTTAATAAATTCAGATTTCACATTAGCTCGTTCTCTTACTTCACAACTCTTCACTCGAATTCAATCAAGGTAGCTTCCTAATATTCTTCCCACCAATGTTCAAGAAAAATAAAATTCGAATAGAGATATAACAAAGCAAAGGAAAATTATCTACTTTATTATCTCTTTCCGGGAAAGGAAATCCTTAAGCGTGAGAGGCGCATTTTCAGAAGGTCGGATACGATTCGTAGAAAAACGGGACAGGGATCGAGATCGTTTCGTCACCTTGAAAACGTGATTCGTGAACATTATACAAATATTGTATCTTAAGACGCCAATTAAAACGAATCGCGTACTTGTTTGACTCGAGACATAATCGAACTAGAGTTATCGATTAGAATGGCGTTCAAAGTTCAATTCAATGTCATCACTCAACCTAGATCGGAATCAAATTGAAGAGAATGGGTTTAATTTTCTGAAATTAATTTCCTCGAGTAAGAATTTATAACGCTGAGATGGCAGTTATGAAGCATATCCTACTGACAGATAAGTAACTTATTATATATTTTGATAAAGTTTAATAGATTAAAAAAGTTAACTCGAACTAACCTGAATAAAAAACGTGAATCATCGTAAGAACAGCAAAATATTTTCCATGAGTTGGGCCAACTACGAAAATGTTCTATTTTGCACGAAGAAAAATATCGAAAAACGAAACTACCCACAAATCATCTTGTTTGCGAATTCATTAAGCAATGAAGATTTTAACGGGAAAATCACCGCCGTGGAAATAATTTCCGCAAAAACTAACCGCATGAAATATAAAGAAATCGGAAATGGAAGTTTGGTGTTCCATTAAAGGATTATTTGAATTGATTCTTTCGACATTGGACTATGGTTCTCCGAGTTTGTCGTCTCTTTATCCAAATGTATATTTGGACTGTTTTTCACAATCCTCGCACATTTACGTAATTAAATTAGTCAAACTACGTTCCTTGAAATGACTGGATCCTACTTAGACTCTAGGGTTGGAACGAGATAAGTTTAATTACAAAGCATTAAAGAGAAAATTTAAGTTTCAAAATTCTGCTAGAGATAGATGGTATCGATCCGGCAGAAAGCATTGGATTCCGTGCCCCATTCGTTATTTTTCTCTTGCGGAAAACATTTTGTTCGGGGTCATAATATTTGATTAGTATTGAATGTTCACCTTCAGAAAGAAAATATCTCTTTAACGATCCATGAATGGTATGAATAGAAGTTACTTCCGATTTAAAATTATCGTGGGTTCATTTAGCCAGAAAGGGCAGAGGTTGCGCATAAAATTAACGGGATTGAGGTTATATGTCTGCAGGGAATACGGATACGAACACCTGCGTGTGAAAGTTCTACGTTTAAAGAACTCCACTAATTGGAGGTAGTTACGATTCCGGAAAATGTATAAAGTGATATATTTAAACAAGTTGGAATGGCCCTCATGGTTTTAATGCCTAGTTATGTGATAAACTTATGCAATAGAGTTTAGAAACGTCACGAACAGCCTTGCTTTAGCGGTATGTTTCACTGAAATATAGTAACCTTATGTAGCTGCCAAATGTTTCTCTCTCTCTATTGTGTAGAATATTCGATGGGCATTTTAGGAGCCCTCTAAGTTGTTTCTGTATAAACAGAACTTGTTTTCCCTATTCAAACTGAATAGTAATTTCTCTGGTTTGCACGTAAATATTTATCTTTATCATAGGGAACTTCTTACTCGTTGGAATCGCCCGTACTTTTAAAATCTATATTCATAAAAAGTTTGAATCACGCCGCCTCCTACGCATGCATAAATACAGCATTCTGTAAAAACTGCAAAAGAATGTGTCCTCCTCCAATGCCGAAAGTACTAAACACGGAAAATTAGGAACTTTACATCCTACGGTGTTCTCCCGAAAAACACTCTTAGAATACCAAATGTCTCGAAAACGCTTTCTGGGAAAATTTCCCCGCGATGCCCTTCCAATTTTTATCCCGCGAAGAGGAAAAAAATAAACGAATCCCGCGCCGTGCCCCGAGTCTTGAGGTCTCCCAATCGCCTACTGAGAAGAACGAAATAAAGTACGCGAAACAACACAGAGAACCTTCCCAACCGTGCTGAAAATAAAAATAAGAAACGAGCGTCAAACCTCGGGTGTTTCATTAGTTCGCGAATCTCCTCGACTCCTTTTTGGACGTTTAAAAAACAGGTATTGCGGCAACCTTGCGCCATTTTATGCACGAAGCAGGTATCCGAGGATGGGGCCAACATGTGTCACAGAAGCTGGCCTAGTTTCACCTATCTCGCAGGGTCCGGGAGGGAACGTGGAGTATTGGGGGGGAGGAGTCGTACTCGGAGAACGGGGAGTGCGGGGGTATTTCCCAGAGGGCATAGAGCACTAAGAGCAGTGTGATTATGTGATTAAAAGTAGCGATCCCCCCTTTGAAAACCGAATAGTTTTTTTTTTTTGGCATATCCCTTCACTGCGTGGATGGATGGCGATGCGGGAAGTCGCAGTATGGGAATCGCTGTGTTGGTGGGGTGGCGGTGCACCCCTGTTTGCGGAGAAGACTCGAGAGGAGCATAGATAGAGGGCTGTGGAAAGGAAGGGTCGGATGAATGGAAAGACGATGAGAGTGGGCACTGAGAGGAAAGATGGAACATGTGATAGGGTAAAAGATACAAGGGTAGGGGAAGAACGGAAGTATATTTAGTTGGAGGTAGGACGGCATGATCTTAGAGATACAGAAAATTGGTTCGGGAAAGGTTGAGTCATGAATATGAAGTATTCCATGTGAAGTTCTCGATACGAATTTTGATTCCAACCGTAGTATTTTACTAGGGGCGCATTTTTGGAGGAAGGATGATGTCGTTTAGCAAATTCGTTCAAAGGAGGAAGATCAAAGGAATGGAAGGACAAACCGGTTCCAGAATTAAGTACAAATTTGTAAAGTATGATACCAAGTTATGATGACATGAACGAGCGTAACTAAACGAAATTATTCCTCAAAATAACAAATTCATTTTCTTGAAAAATTAGGAAAATTAAAAATTGATATCCGTTAGCTTTCTGATTAAGACATTTGAGAAGAGTCTGGGATAGAGTGGTGTTCGTTGGGGACCAAAGTGTCTCTAGAATCACAACGGTAGCATCGAATCCGTGGGTAGAAACTAAAAATCTAACACGATATGGAACAAGTATTACAGCGTATGTAAAATTATTAACGTAATTGAACTCTTAGTCAAATAATTAAACGAAAGGAATAAAAAGTTTGAAAAATAGCGCCAGTAATTTCGCTATTTTTCACACTTTTTATTCCTTTCGTTTAATTATTTGACTAAGAGTTCAATGTCGCTAGTCATGTCGCTATTTTTCACACTTTTTATTCCTTTGAGATCGGCCGTAGGACTTTTTCCTGCAAAGTAATCGAACCTTTCTTTAATCCTTCCAAACAATTAAACGTTAAAAGGCTGACCTATGTGTTAATATCAATATTATTCGGCAAGGTTAGACCCGTAAACTTTGAATTCAAAGATGGTACAGAACATACGATTGCATAGCTAACAAAGTTGAATTAAAAAAAGACTATACTATGTAATATACTATGATCTGTCTATTTATAAATTCAATTTTTGTTGATTTCAATGAGATAATTTTGTATTCCGTAATATATTTTATCGCCATAAGACCTTACAGCATTTTAAAATACGTAATGATGAAAACTTAGATAAGGAGCGGAAAGAATAATAGAATTTCATGAAAATGGTGGAAACTGTATACAAAGGAAAAAGCAGACATTTTAAAGGATAGTACGGCTTTGAAAGCTTGAGAAAGTTATTGGGGTTACTTCTTGTAACGTTTTTCCAAACTTTAACAAGCCAAAGCATACATCAAATTTATTTTCCGAAACTTCTTTATCATTAAGGGCGAGTAAAATAGAGGAGCTCTTCGTGAATCCGAGAATCTCGAGTTCTCTGCAGAAGAGAGCTCGAAAGATACTAGCACACATCATGAACGCCCCCTGTGTGTACAGGGAAGCATTCGATAGAGACGAGCTAGTTAAAAAAAAGAGAGAGAGATAATAACCGAGGGAAAGATGGAGGTAATGGTTTCCGGCGCTACTTGGTGGAATCGCTTCATGATCACAAAGGAAAGAGACTCTCTTTGTTATTCCACTTAATTATTCACCGAAACAAACCGGCCTCCGTTGCAGTGCGACATCATAAGGTGTTATTGTACAGCAATGGAACTCGGATCGGTTCAATAAATAATTAAAAGGAATGACAAAGGGAACCTCTTTTCTTTGCGGATAGAGGGAAGATTTCCATTAAGATACGAGATAATTATCTCCTCCCATCTTTAATTGAAAAACTCTCTCAACATTATGCTGATAAGAATGAATCAGTCGCTTATTTTCATTGTTGATTTGAGATTTTTGTTTATCTTCGCAAACCTGAGCGGTTTTGCAGAATAAGAAATCTCAAAATTCCGGCATTAGTTCACGGCCTTGAGTATCTTTATATCAAAGAGATGCATTGATTTATGAATGCTTTCCTGAGAAACTAGCTTTAACGTTTTCAGAATAAGGGTAACAAAACATAAAAGGTGGTTTACTGTGCCGAGGGAACGGCAAGCGGAGAGATCACGTCAATCATCCCATACCTATTACAAATATTATTAGAGGGAATCCCTCCCAAGTGGTTCAGTCTGAGTAAACATATCTTCAGATTCCACATTATTAAAGCCGACCTGATCCTTCGCATCAAGTCAGCCTTAGGATCAACCAAACGAGTTATCAACCGGAACGTATTTTACGTTTAAAATTTTGAAATCAGTTCTCGTAGCTTCTACCGAAAGGCAATGCCTCAACATCGTTATTACAAAGTTAATAATATCTTGCTGGTATGTTTTAGCCTTATTTATAGTGTTTGAAAGAGTAGTTTTGCAGGATAAAAATTTGCCTAATAACGTCGTGATTAGTATATAACCATGAGAAGCTCATTGGTAAGTATCCGCAACAATCTCGCTGAACGGGGATCTATTCCCAAAAGAAAATTGTCATAAACTGCAAAATTTATATTCTCAAAGTTCGCATTACAATCCTAATGTATTTTAAGATACAGACATTGTAATTTTTGAGTTTCCACTTGAAAGTCCATTCTTTGACACTGTAAATATTGAATAAATGGTTTTTTTCCTGACATTGACCTTACATTGCAAAGTACCACCGCCAGTGACGCTGGACCGGGTGTGACTCATTAAAGTGAGATTGAAAATAATTTAAACAACAAATATAATCTATCTTCATCGGCCGGACTTCGTGGAAAAACAAATTGAAGCAAAAGAAAAACACTATAATCTCTTAATAAGATTAAAAATCAATCTGAGATAAAAATTATATCTTATGTGGAAATTAAAGTGTTTTTTCTTAGTTCTTCTAACAACAAATTTTAGTACTAGTGGTACTGTTAAAAGTGTTTCGACAGCTTAGGTCATTCCGCACGTGGGATCCCACCGGAAATCGAACCCGGGGCCGCTTTCACCGAAGTCGAACGCGTTGCCCACTTGGCTATCCGGGAGCCAACAACAAATGTTATTCTCTCAAATTTTGCATCATGCTCAACGTTCTCTCAACTCGTATAAATCATGTTTTGGTACGAATTCCCACACTTCCAACTTTCCAAATCTGCGGATATATCCAGGTTTTCCGGGTATAAAGTCTCAAAGAAAAAGGCAGTATTTCGTTGCGACGCGGAAAACATTCTATCCCCGGATTGACGACTACGAAGAAAAGAGAGGAAGGAACATAAACACGAAAACGTCTTACCTGGGCAAGAGAGAAGACGTTGGGATGAGAAAAGGGAATGAGGCTGGGCGGCGGCAAAGAAAAGCGGGGCGAGAGAAGACGGACGGGGAAGATGATTAGCACGCCTTCTTCCTACAACAAAGCAATCCGAATCCCGATTGAAAGCGGTTGTCTCAATCGATGGCTGCCCAGAAGGGACTGGAAGAAGGTCCCGGAGGGAAGGTTCCAATGAGGAAGAGGGAGACAGGGAAAGAGATGCTTCCTTAGCGTTTTGCACGAGGACGTATCCCTGAAGGAGACAGGATAGGATATCATTACTTCCAACCCCTTTTGCGATGCCCGCAATCCTTCCCCTCTTGGCAGCTCCCAATTCTGATCGGAATGGCTAAAGGTGCCTCGAGAATGATAGACGTTTACATTACCCGTCCATCTTTGTCCGCGGTCTGCGATTCTCACGTAAGGGCTCTTTCGATAACACGCGCTCCTTTCCAAAGGGAGGCTGGAATGACGCGTTCATAATCCTCTCCTCCTTTATGCACCCTCCCATATAAATAACGGCCCTCCTAGATGCGGGAGTAACATTTTTATGCCGAGGGTTATGAGCGAGGATTTTTAGGGCTCCGACCTAAGGGTGCACTCGACGGGTTTTTTTATCGATCGTCAACCCTTGATCCATCCTCCTTAACGGTCCAATATAACGGGCAAAGTTATCGTCCAAAAACAATCAATCTTTAGCTCCCACCATATTGCTCTTCCTTACATTCGAGCAGGATTCGGAGGCGTGGTGTCGCGACATTGTGTCAGGCGCATCGCCAAGAGTATGCGCGAACAGAGAGTTTCTCCGCGGTGGCGGATTTTCCGCGCGCTGACTAATTGATAAAAATGAGGGTATCGAGAGTGTAAGCGTAAAAGTTCGCAGGCGTATTAATCTCGGCTCAATCACGTCGCGCCGCGATTTCTGAGCAAATATTTCAGCCAAATTTTGGGCGAGTTTACAAAAACGAACGATTTTACGACTTGCGATTTTTGTTCACGATGCGAACTTTTAATCAGTTACGGCAGTGGCCCATGGCCTTTTCTAGCCAGGCTTAGGCTATTAACATTTCTTATATATTGATACCAGCAGATTAAAGTTCAGATTATGGACAAAGTAACCATGGGAAATACATCTCCAGTAGAGGATACGGAAAAGGCCAGTTTTAAGAAACTGGGAAACAACGGGAAAGAAAAAAGTTGAGATGGGCGGTATACAATATACGATGTACAGTATAGTACAGAGGAATCCATTGTCCACCAATAGAGTATCAGTAAGAACGCATATCATCTCATACCCTCTTCTACAAGTAGCACACTTCTTTATCGTTTATTCTTTTTATGTAAGTGTATTTTTATCTCGTCTAATTTCTATAACTATTTTGTATTGAGTATCTTTTATCGCTCTTTTGCATCGGTGAAATAAAATATGAGACTTTCCATTCGCAATTTCCATTTCGCCGAGTAAAGTCCTATGCCTGCCTGTCTGTCTTACATCCTATTCCTTAAATTAAAAATAATACATTTATCAATACGTGGTAGTAAAAGCATTACTTCTAGCAGTTTGTTTTAAACATGTTTTGATAATAGAATGCAACAGGGGTTTAATATATAATGAAAAGGCTATAGTAAATATATACACAACTTGCAAGGTGCGAAGTTTGTTTATATCGATCAATACTAAATTCCACTCATAAAAATGGAATCAGAATCGACGGTAGCGCAAGATTTTCTGTCACCCAAGAAATACTAAATTAAGGCACTTCAACCTTATCGTACTCTGAAATCAAATAACTATCATCGAATTAAAAGTCAAGATGAATGCTACGTGGTGGAAAAAGCTGCCAAAGTGCTAAGTCCTCCAGAATGTTTACTCATGGAATTTCATTTATATCAATGTGGGCAACGAGAAATTCCGCAAAGTGAATGTCGAGGTAGTTGGACTCGTTCCAACAATCGGAGATAAAAATCAATAAAATAGAAAAACCCCACTTGATCGTCCACGCGATGTTTACATTATTTGGAATAAATTTCGCCAATGTTTACGGAGAAAATTGTTGGAACTTTATCAAACGGGGCCCGAAGAAAAAGTCAATAAAGGCGCCGTAAAAATCTCGAGAATCATTCCCGGCTTATACTCGCCCATTCGGGAAATTTTTAACACGCGTAAATATTTTACAGTGCGAAAATAACCGCGGAGAGTGATAGTGGTGGCAACAAATGAAGATCGAACACAGTATTCCGAGATCCACTACGAAAACAATAAAGATATCCATCTGAGAGTTCAAAGATGGATATGAGCCGCGTTCATTCCTTCCACTCCTTTTACCCAAGAAATGGCGCGAAGCGATTTTTATACCGGAGTGTCAGCTATGACACTAGGCTCCTCTCGTGGGAACACGCTGCTTTGAAACATATGTTATCATTAAACAGCGCCTCTGTTGGAGTAAACTCATCCCGCCTCAGTCATACTCAAGGAGCTGTAAAGTGGAAATTATGCTCTATAAACTCAAGCAGCTCGCTTTAGTCTGCGCGTCCTCAAAATATTACTGCCACTGTTTCATGAGTTGTAGAAAACTGGGAAAAGGATTATACGGAGCGACTCCGTGAACAAATCATGGATTATACTTAACGTCCATGAGCTGGCCCTCTGTTAAAGCGGTCGTATATCCGACTGATAAAGCCTCTTGGACTTAATTAGGAATAAGCTGTTTTAGGAAAGGAATAAATATCGTTATGGGCCTTCCTAGATTTCATCAGCGTAATGAAATTCGTATAAAGATATTCAAACAAAATTCGATTAGCGAAGACAGCCATCGCTACGTGGAAACACTTTTTGAATGAAAGTCCGACTACATTTATTTACTGACGCTCGGTGTTTTACCTTCTGAATCACCCTGAGATGTAAGTTACAGATGTGATATATTTCACACGCGCTACAAACAGTCCGGCCAGTAATACATTTTATTGCACAGTTATTGCCCTGTAAACCTAAATATAATATTACCCAAGTATACTATATAATATATTTCGGACAAGCAACAAACAGTCCTGCTCGTAATAGATTTTATCGTTAAAATTGTAGCCTTGGAAACTTTTTGGAATTTTCATTCTGAGAAAATGGAAGGCTGCAGAAGGTGACATCTGCTGAAAACTTTTCTGCGACGTTCTAAAACGTTAGAGCCTATCAAAGAGTAGTATTCCAAACTTTCACGGCAAATTTCAAAATCTTAAAAACCATCAGTTACGATAATCTTAACAATACTTGAGAAATGTCACCTTTCTAAGCAATCCATCGACCTCTAAGCCACTGAAGGTCCTATCGCGAAAGATCAGCTCAACATTTACGATCATCCGGGATGAGAATTCGAAGTAATTCCCCTCCTCCCCTGCGATAAATAAGGGACGTTTTGAGTGACAACAACAGAGCCCAGACGAGGAGAGCCAGACGAGAGCGGGGAGCCGAAAAAACAAGCGGAAACGACCGGAAAAAAATGACGCCCGGATGGAAGCGCAATGTTAGAACACGAGGAGCGGCAAGGTGCTACCCATATCTACCCAAATTGAACATAAAAACCAAGTGAACAACAATCCGGAGGCCGGAGCGTTAGTACGACTGCGGAAGAGAGGAAAGAAAATCCCCGGAGGTGGACAAAAGAAATAAGACGTAGATCCAATCCGGCGCGGGGAAACTCAGGAGCAGAGCTCCATAAAGTGGACCTTATGCCCTTATAAACTATTTAAAACTAGAGAAAAAATACATTGCGAGAGAGTAGGAAAAAGGGGGAAACGAAGGTCGAGAATAAGCAGCGAGCGGCGAAACGGGGAAGAGGCAAATAGCGAAAATACAATCTTAATCTCGGGCCGCATGACCCAAGCGGACCAAACATAAGCTGGAAACAAAACAAGAATAAACAATTAATCAAAGCGGAGGAAGGAACAATCTCTGGTGACCGTGGGAACGCGTATTTACAATGGAATTGGAACGAGGCGGAGCCGGGATGAGAAAAGAATTAATTTCCTACTTTGAAATACTCTTATGGCGAAGGTCCGAAAAGTAGTTAATATTAAAGGGGAGGAAACGTAATAAGGGAACGCTGGATGATTATCCTTCGGTCGGGTGATTAGCGAACTGATTCTAAATAAGCGAATAGAACGGCGGTTGCTTTTATTGTGGCGTAATTTACGCGATACCTGAGAGAGGGTCACGTTTGAATTAATTGTGAGTTCCATCTAAATATATTAGAAAATGGAAAAGGGAAAATTTAATTCAAAATTAAATAACATTAGTGAGTTCAGAGTTGGTAAATTGACTAATTTCAATTCACGTGCGGTTGAGCGAACATAAAATAAATTCAGAAGAGAGCGCCAAATTCATCCTCTTTATTAAAATCAATTCAGGATGCTAGAGATGTATTTGTAAGCGTATGAGAACATGCAATAAAGAGAGCTTAAGAAGACTTGTACATTTACGCAGAAGTTAAGAAAAGTAAATTAGTAATTTCCAATAAATGTCATTGTTTATGCCTATTAATTCTGCTCTGAATTTAGAGGAAGAAATGGAGAAAAAGTGTGCCGTAGTCGAAACTTTAACCCGTGTCTCCTAGTTCCACTCGATTGGGAGATCTAGGTTCAAGTCCCAGCCACGGCAGACATTTCTTCTTCGTTTCCTTCCTTACGTTCAAGCATCTGAACCATGCGTTTCTCGTCGCTTTATTGAACTATTATAATATATTGAAATATATTATAGAATATCAATATATATCAATGCCGTATTCTTTCTTGTACACTGCTATTTCTGTCGACTAAATAAATTCCCTGCTCAGCCCTGAATACCTCATAATCGTCAAAGCTTAATGCTTACCATCTCAAATGATAAACGAATAGAAATTAATAAAATTATTTCAGAAAATCTTGACTGGATTAATCATATTAATTGGAATTTGAAGTTCGCAATTATCTGATTCCAATAAGTATTTTCTTCCTGATCGAGCAATTGGTAATAATTAGTTAAATTTTAAATCATCTGTCTTTTGTTTACTGATTACATCAAAATCAATTGATAAGTCAACACCATTAATTACTGATTCTCTGGGTAGAACTGAAACACGTACAAACACGTACAACGTACAAACGTAACATGTTTTGTAAGGTTACTGAGTTTATAAAATTCCATCTATTTGTATTCCGTTACTTTCACTCTGTGTAGTGGGTGAGACTCAGAGCTCAACTCAGAGTGAAAATTAATGTAGGTCCATTAATACTTCATAATACTTGTTTACAAACTTTAGCTGTAAAATTGTACCAACAGACCAATAAAACGATAAAATTATAACATAGGTAACGTATGTAACAGAATTAAGCTAAAACACAATTATTCGATTTGTAAACGTGGACCATAACTGCAAACGTTGCAAACTTTTTTCCACCCTCCTTAGAAGCGGAATGATCGACCTTTCCAAAAATAGGCAAAATTTTTAGTAACTCCATTTCCGTAGAAGTTTCTCTGGGATCTATATTCAACAGGAGCTTGCATTTGTACAATTACTCGATTCACTGGATAAAATTCGATATTTCGATCGGGTATGCACTTCAATAAAATTAAGAGAAAACCGAAGTAGTACCTTTATGAAAAGATCCCTCATTTCAAAAACCGTATTCTATAGCGCAACCTATAATAATCGCAGGAAAAGGCACAGTTTGAAATCTACGCAAGAATCGGAGCAGCAAAACCCGCCGTACCGATTTCTGTATCAATGACCCAAATAAAATGTTTCATGTTCCCATCTTAAAGTAATGAAAAGATTTAAAGATTTCATGCACTACATACATCAGAGGGTATGCATATCATCCACCAAGAGGAATATCTTCCAGCTTGTGGAAAATGATGGAGAGAGCTTTCAGATTTAAATTTCCCATGACCACGCTGATATTAGCGCACTTTGATGTATCCCATTCACTCCTCAATTAATTAGATTAAAAGGGTTCGCTTTTTTCGAAATATCGCGAAGATAGACGCTCTCGGAGCGAATCGGAGGATGGTTAAATGTGACCTACTTGCGGAGGAAAAAATGCTTCTTTAAGGGAAAGGAATTCCCCGAAAACGGCAAAAAGAGAAGCACTCCTCGGAGATGGAAAGCGCGCGAGTCAGTTGGTACACACGGACCGCATTAAGGCTAAAGCCGCAAAGTGCCGGGCTTCCGGATAAACGCCGAGACAAAAATGCCAGCGGAAAAGCACAATTTATCGGCGCATTTTAATAAGTTTTGACACGCAAAGGGAGCGAAGGTCGCGGAAAAAAACTCGCAGGAGGACGAGAGCGGTTACCTTTAACCTTTGGTGAGCGGAGAGTTCTCGCTTTTTTTTCGGCGTAAAATGGGGAACGTCGTTGGAATAACGAGCGGCTGAAAACGTCTAGGCGAAAACGCTGCCAAGCTCCGCAATCATCGGTGGCGCTGGCAGTCAAAGGCGGAAATTATAAGAGTTTCAGTTTGGATTCTCCATTTGCGAGGTAGTTAAAGAGGTAGCGCGCCAACACACACACACACAGGGAAATCTCTATGAAGCAATCCCTGTTCGAGAGGGAGGAGACGCGAAATTCTTCGCTTCTTGCAGAGAGCGCCTGGAAATTCCCGCAACTAAGTTGAACGACCGGAGAGTTCGCCGTAATTAAAGGCCATACAAAATGTAACCCGCGCAAAATCTTCCGGCAAAAGGAGAGGGAAGATGGGAATACGGGGTGAGGAGGATGGGAAAGAGCGTGCATGGTATTTTTTCACGTGTCCCGAACGGTGCAGTGCAAGATCAGAAGCGAGAGAGTCACACGCTCTCCTCCAAAACTAGGAGCTCATTAAGCATTTACGGACTGAATTACAAGCCGTAAAGGAGTTAATACCACGAAGCTTTGTATCGGCGTTTCGTATGGGGTTGACGATCTTACTTTGCCCTATAAAATGGCTTTCCTTCCTCTCCGTTTCTCTCTTTAGGTTCCCCCCCCCTCTACCTCGATTTCTGTCTTCCTTTTCGCTATTATTCTGCCGCGGCTCACTCCTACATTTCCGCTGCAAATGGCCAAACACCTCCAGTTCATTTTGTTTCCTTTGCTTTGCGCGCTTTCCCATATTCATTACTGAATCTGCTAATTCCTCTCTTTCAGCAAAACGTCTTTCATTCCAGCCGTCCTCAAACGCGTATTTACATTACGGTTTGGCGGCACGGTTAGGACGAATTGTCGGGAACGCGGGCAACCATTGCCTTTTACGTGTGCAAGTGAGGAGTGATTCACGTGCAAGCCTGATTACATTTTCTCGCCTCTGTCCCGACAGTTATTTTTCTTTCTTTATTTTATTGTTGGGAAAAAGAAGTGAGGCATTTTTAACATCTCATCCTGTATCTTATCCTATATCTTCGTTTAATCTTTATTCTGNATTAATAAAAATAGCCGGATCATGCTACCACCACTTACGCGAATTGCTTTAAATAGGAAGACAGCCAAAGTTTTCACTCATCGAAATGCACGAGTGTGCGATGTAACATCGCAAATAATTACTTTCGGAAAGACTGAATAGGTTACAATGAAGTAGGCAAAAGGAATGGAAATGGCTGAATCGGAAGAAATTAAAGCAAAGAAAAACATAATTTCCACTTGGTGCAGGATAGAGAAAAATGTATCTGTCATTCACTCGCACGACATGATTGTTCATGGCTGCGGGTAACATGAAAGCTATTGAAGTATGAGCGATACTGAATGATGAAATCGATTTTGTTCACTCTTTATTGAATGCTACGAAAACTGATATTTCTAGGATTAACGTGCCGCACTTTGACTTTCTCCACTTGTAGCATTCTTGCTCAGAGGGGAAAGCAAGGTTAAACTATTTCACTCCTCATCGTACCGACTAGGCCTCAATTCCTCTATAGGGCCGATATTAGAGGGCTAAGGTTAACACCGGCAAACATGAATGAATGAAATAACTCTTTATTAAAGCGTGGTAATATAACTCTTCCATATAACCTCTATTGTAAATACATAAGATAAATTTTATATTAAGAGTTGGAAGATATAACACAAAAAAACAGAGAAAGATTGGGTTTTTAATAGAAAGTCTCCTAAATGAAGGTTGAAGAGGACAAAAACCAGCACTTTGCGGGAAAATACACACAAGAAAGTGAGTGAACGAAACCAGCAAAAACACACAGTACATAATGTAAGAAAAAAGCCGTATTCTTTCTTGTACACTGCTATTTCTGTCGACTAAATAAATTCCCTGCTCAGCCCTGAATACCTCATAATCGTCAAAGCTTAATGCTTAC
>KZ309712.1:9743-32448 GCA_000376725.2 Ladona fulva
CGATGAATTTAATACTCCATGCGAGTACCTCAACATTTTAAAATACACGTTTAATAATATATTTAATAATAATATAAGTTCTTCATAATAATAGCATAATAAATGATAATACCATAAAACATAAGTATCTTAGGCTCCCGGATAGCCAAGTGGGCAACGCGTTCGAATACGGTGGAAGCGGTCCCGGGTTCGATTCCCGGTGGGGGCTCACGTGCAAAATGACCTAAGCTGTCGAAGCACTTTTAACAATACCAATACCATAATTATCTCATTGTCCCGTCGACCATGATCATGCCGATTCTGCCATTTGTAAATACTAAAAAAACTATCCCAAGCGACATCCATCGCAAGCTGCGCGGATCATTTGGTCAGCGTGCAGTGTTACCACCTCTCCGGTTTTCGTAGTTTATTTCCGGTCTCCGGTGTTTTAAGATAAACCTCTGGTCTCTGGTCGTCTGGAAGGGAAAATAAAAAAGTGGCCCGCTTCATGTGCTCGTATAATAATTTGTTTCTGTATTGATTAGCACTGAACCTCTCCAATGCATTGTGTTAGGAAAGGGCAGTCATTGCATTACTACAAATGTTTTATCATTAGGTTGATTCCAGAGATGAAAGTTGCCGTCATGAGTCCTGGATCTCCTGGGACTAATAACGAAAGGTGGGATAGACGTGTTTGTTGGTAAAGTTGGTGTATCGGAGATTCCGATTGATTTTAGGGTATATTCAGTTATGGAACAAAGGTAGATAAAACTTAAGTTAAGATGGTAGACTATGAAAAAGAATAATTTCCTTAGGTATATTAAGGAGACGGATGCTTATTACCTCCAAGTACAATAGAGAGAATAAGTAAGCTTACACATACTCATTTCCTTGGAAAGTCCCGTTATCTCTCCATTCATCGATAAGCGAAGGAGAAGTATCGTTATTATTGTAAATATTTGTGTAAATTATTTTCAATAGCTTGTTATAAAATTAAATAAATTAAATTCTCCACAGCTAGACAAAACTAAAAGACATATTTCTTGAAATAAACACAAAAAGATTGTATTATTATATTAGTAACTACTTAAAATTACAAACCAGAAATACCAACAAATACATTATGCTGAAGTTTAAGAGAGCAAACTATATATTAGTAGGAGATACACCGATTGTTACTTGACTACAAACCCTAGAAAGATTTCTTTAGCAGCTTCGGAATGTTTTGGACGAAAATAAGAGTTTGCAAAAATGATAATGCAATCGTAAATATTACTATTAAGCAGAGCAAGGTGTTGATCGTTGTGCACACGTAACATGGAGTATCGGAGAATAGGTTGAAAGACGGGGGTCACCCGTCATTTGTCTATTCCAGCTATCGAAACTTGTATCGCTGGTTACCTAAGATTAAGGGGCTACTTATTGTGAAATATGAAGCTGCTCGTTACCGATAGCGAAGATGTTTCTTCACTTCTGAACAAAAAGTCGCTAGGAAGTGATAAGCAAGATCGGACAAAGATATGGGGACGTCAAGGAACAAGGCTGTATTAAAAATATGTCAACCATGTATCTCCGAAATGGGAATTACTAGTTTAGATTCACAAATACTGCATTCTCAGCCACTACAAATGCCCCATCGAAAAATATATGTTTTCGTTATAATATCTGGATTCTGAAAATGAATCGAGATCTATATCCTGAGATTTCACCTCCAGTTAGGGGAGAGATTTTTGGGTCAATTTTGGAGGATACTCAGTTGCAAGGCAGTTTGACATTCACATTTTACATGAATCTACTGCAACAATAACTGAAATTAAACACTTAAGAAGTAAACCGGTTCATCCTATATACAGACCAGAGCATAGAAACATCACTCATTTTCAAATTATTTCAATATTCTCGGTCATTCATCCATTCCGATATTCATCAGGAATGGTACTCTTTGTTTTTTCAATCGCATCAGTAGAGAATATGGTGATGGGGAGGGATATTAGGCATCCATAACGCTACATTCTTCGATTAATCGAGTATGGTCTCTAAAAAACTTTTTTAGAATTAGTTTATTTAGGGATTAAACAATGCGTTGGAAAATTGTTTCAAAGATGAAGCGCATGACTACTTTGCAATTGCAATTACGAAAAGGAATATCTCTCGATATTTCCAGGTATAGGTAACGATTAAATAGAGAAGGATAGGAAAAAATATATTTTTTAATCCCAAGGAAAATGGACTTGAAAAAAGTCTGATTCTTCCTTGGGGTTTTTCCTGGGTGCGCACCATCTTGCGCAAAGTCACCCTTACCCGTTTTCCTATATTTTTTAATGTAATGTAATATTGATATATCTGTTTATCATGTTAGCGCGATTAAATGGAAAAGCATTTATTTGATGAAATAATAGAGTAAAATTCAAGATTAAACAAAAATATTATTCCGTTGAATTTCAGGTTAATAAACATGTTGAAAGCAGCTTAAGGAACGAAAAAACTTCTCAAAGGTTGAAGTCCCCTAAAATCGGCTGAACATTGCCTGGTTGCTCGTCTACCTGAGGAAGAAAGGCGTTTTATTTCTTGTTTCTGCCTCAATCGAAGACTAAGGTAACCTTCTAACCATTTTAACCATTCCATTGGTGCGAGACACTGTCTCTATTCGATTCCGGTTTTCTGAAATTACACAGCGATTCATTCTTTCCACTCATTCGCCTATAGTTCCAAAACATATAAACCCACAATGGTTTACCTCCTTACCTGAAAACGACGTAGTATCAACAGAGTTGTCTGTTTGGCCGCTAGAGCAGCCCAGAGATTTTGCAAGCGATTGAACAGAGTATAACAGAAAGAGAGGTAGTGTAGCTTTTATGTTCCAGTAGCAATACCATCTACATTCATATGGTAGTAATTTATAAGCGGAAGTCATTCTAGGCGGAAACATAACGATATCTAAGGTGAGAAAGAACGTTACAAANTATTCCCAGATTCAACTATGCCTTTGAAAATTTGAAAATTTTAGACTAATGTAAGGTTGAATAATTTTGGAATAACATTATTTCATTTCTTTAAATATTCGCAAAACTATGTCGATATACCTCAGCGATTTACTCAAAAGTCCAAATGGATATTTGCTGGTTTTGACATACGTCAGACAGAAGAAATCGTAAGATTTCTTTAGCAGCTTCGGAATGTTTCGGACGAAAATGATATATCGCACAAATAATAATGCAATCGTACACCTTACTATTCAGAAGAACAAGGAAGTTGATCGTGAAGCACACGGAACGTGGAGTATCCGAGAATAGGTGAGAAGACGGGGAACACCCGTCATTTGTCTATTCGAGCTATCGAAACTTGTATCACCGGTTACCTTAGATTAAGGGGTTAGTGATTGTGAAATACGAACCCGCTCGTTACCGATAGAAAAGATGTTTCTTCATGTTATTTCGACAATGAAATTCTGCTGATGAAATATACAACCGTTGGCAATTGTTGATGTAAAAGGGCGAAAGAATGACAAAGCAGCATATAACGTGTCATCTTTTATTTCTGAAAAAATGGACCCGATCTCGGTTAGGTCCCCTTATCACTTCTGAACCAAAATTCGCTAAGAAGTGATAAGCAAGATCGGATAAAAATATGGCGACATCATGGAACATGGCTAAACCCACAACTATTTACCTCCTTACCTGAGAATGAGGTAGTACCAACAGAGTTGTCTGTTTGGCCGCTAGAGCAGCGAAAGAACTTGCCTAGAGATTTTGCAAGCGATTGAACAGAGTATAACAGAAAGAGAGGTAGTGTAGCTTTTATGTTCCAGTAGCAGTACCATCTATATTCATATGGTAGTAATTTATAAGCGGAATTAATTCTAGGCGGAAACATAACGATATCTAAGGTGAGAAAGAACTTTACAAACCAATACCTTTAAAATAGCAAAAATACGTAATAGACATCAATGTTGCTGTACATGTGACCTCAAAATTTTAACTAAAGACGTTAAAACGTTATAACTGAGAAAATTAGATCGGGATTCCATAGTAATTTATTTTTAACAAGCTTAATGCTGGTTGGACATGTTTGATGGTTGAATGTGGCATCAGGGTTATCTCATTACTCAAAGTAGAAACCTCATTCTAGCAATCACCATTCCCTAATGGTCAGTTTAAAGTGACAAATGTAGCTTAGTCCGAGAAAGTTGGCGACCGCCTAATGGACTAAGTGGAGAACAAATGTAACGTGAAGCGGCGGCGAAATAAACTTGGTCGTAAACTCTTCCTTAGTTGGAATGGCAAGGGAAAAGGTCGAGTCAGAAGTGAGTGTATGAATCACTAGTCTAAACAGACATTTCGGAAGAAAATTCCTACGTTAGCACTCTCTTGCTTTTCCTCCGGTGTCAAGACCTTGCCCTGGCTTTTTGGCAGTCTTATATCTTATAAGCATAAAAATAAGTTCAAACCTTTGGGATTCCATCCTATTCGTAAGGAATTTACGCTGAGACACGGAAAACGAAAACAACTAAAGGATGATTATTATTTACAGAGTCGGGCATAATCTGACTGACCCTACCCAATGGGCTTGAGTAATATTTTAAACGGTTTAAAAGGTTAAGGATAAGTAGAAGAATGAGTTCAGACTAGTGTATATGCACCAATGGACAATTAATTGTGAACGAAATTTATTTATGCAAATGGACGAGACGAGAAAGAAAGTAACGTGAAGAGGCGGCGAAATAAACTCGGTTGTAACCTCTTCCCCAGTTGGAATGGCAAAGGAAAGGGTCGAGGCAGAAGTGAGCGTATGAATCACTAGACTAAACAATCATTTCGGAAGAGAATTCCTACGTTAGCACTCTCTTGCTTTTCCTCCGGTGTCAAGACCTTGCCTGCGTCATTTCCGTATCGAACGGTATCATATGCAGACCCTGTACTATCAGTGACACTATCATTAGTAATAATGGTATTAGTAAAATCATTATCATGATTACTTATTGCAATACTTAAGAACCTCACTCGATCTACCGAAAACAATTAAGTCATTATTTTTTCAATATATTCAAGTTTACATGAGATCAATTTGTTACCCTTATTGCTGCTTCGGTGTTCGTCATCTTTTCGCCACCGTGATCTATTCCCCATAACTTGAAACGCGACTGACTGCCCGAGACATTTTTGAGGATATCAAACGGGCTTCATGCATTAATTTTTGAAAAGTATTTAATTTTCCAAAGTCTAACGTAGTAGAATGAGCAATTATAAATAAAAATCATCGAACATTAAATATTGATCGAAGGTATTTGAGTATCGTAATCGATCGGTGGGAATGGGAATATTTATTAAAAATTGGAGTGGATAAACTGGGACGTTGCCTTTCAATTTGGTTTTAAGATAACATAATGTCCTTTAGGATGTGTCAGTAGTGTCAAAAACTTTATGAACGTTTCCCTATAAATTATTCAAATATTCGTTTATTACATAATGTTCTCTCTTAAACTACAACAGCAGACATTTGGGCTAGGAACGTGCGTTAGAAGTGGGACAGTACTGATAAGAGCCGTAAGGTTAGGTTATTCTTAGGGATAGGAATGTGGAAATTAAGCAGCGTAAAAATATTTTACGTTAATTTGAAAAAAGAAAATATATTATGCTATCGCCTGATTATAAGTACACAATCTTAGGTTGTTAAATGACGATCGTATTTTCATATCATATCTATTGTGCAAACTTACAATTACTTATATGATTACTGCAATGTCTTACCAGATAAATTACCAAGTAGAGGTTAACAATCTGAGTAAAAGTACCATTACTATGAACACATAAAGCATACCTTCATGTCTGCGAAGAAATCACCTGTGTGAACACAATAACCTTATTAAAATACCAGAAATTAAGGACCTAAGGGCATTAAATGACGATCGTATCTGTTGTGCAAACTTACAATTACTTATAGGATTAATGCAATTACTGCAATAATACCAGAGAAATTATGAAGTAGAGGTTAACAATCTCAGTAAAAGAACCGTTACTATGTTCACATAAATACTACTTTCATATCTGAGAAGAAATCACCTGTGTTAGCACAATAAACTTATAAACATCCATAAAATTAAGGACCTAAGGGTTTTAAGTGCCTCACAAAAATCACACAATACATTATAGTTAATTTAAATGGATTTATATGTGTAAGTCTGTGCCCTTACTTGTCGATAAACGAATGGTATTCACTTATTAATTACGAAATAAGCTCATCAAAAATGTCGCTAACTGATTCAGCAATTATGCTTTCACTTAAGGCCATATAAGTTTGAAATTTTTTTTTGAGTATTTCAAACTTTTTTGACAATAGATGAAGATCCTTGCCGGAGAGATGCTTGGGTATTTTTTAAAACAAAATGAAAATTTATAATGAAAAATAAATTACCTGTATCTGTAGAAGCTGTGATTTCTTAATGCCCGTATGCCTTTTACTCCTGCATTGTTAAGGTTCCAAATTCCGCAAGAAGAATATCACATAGCGTTCAGTCCCAAGAATACGACAAATCCGATCACATGTTTTAGAATATTAACTCAAAATATATTAATCGAAGCACAATTCCACTCAAAATCAATGCATTTTGAGGTGAAATTCGGTCACAAATATCACCATGAATTAATTTTAAAATGTCTCTTAAAATTTTCGCTTAAGCACGCTTATTGTGGGGGATCAGTGAAGAATCAACAGTTTACACGCACAGAAACGGAAGAATTTCAGAAATCAAACGCACTAACCCACAAATATCACAAGACCGACACACAATGTAATTAAACCAAAGCAACGAGCCCATCGACTATAGCGGAATAACTACAGCGATGGATTGGTTCTTTTAGCCATGAAAGTAAGGGCGTATACGAATAACTCGTTCTAAGCAGGGAATGTCGGAGTAGATAACGTACATGTCATCTGACCACTTTCAAGGTACCCTAAACGAAGGAAATTAAAAATGGAGCTAATGACATAGTCAGCCATTCCTACTAGCTAGCATCTATACTTCTATTTGATTTTTCCATGGCTCAAAAGGGTTGTTAGGAGTTCAAGGTCGCTAACAAGGACAAACTCAAGGATATATTCTATAAGGAAATAGTGAACTCACAGCTTAGCAATTTGTGGACGTCGATGGTTTCTCACGATGAATTTCCTAAATTTGGTACTTTCTCATTCTGTTCAGCAGGGACGTTCAACCTTTATAGACGGAATTGAAGAAAATGCCACATGTCAATTCGTCGATTTATATTTTAAATACTCAATGAATATCATAGTAATATGACATAAACGTGGCAATAAAATGTAATAATCGTCTTCTGAGAAATTAATCAGTAGGTTATGTTATGAAAAATAAGGCTGGAAGAAGTGATAANAATAAGGAAGAGTTCGCATCGCAAATTACCACAATGTGATTCCAGACGCAATTATCTACGACAGTAGAGCTATCTGTGCATAAAATGGTGACTCACTATGTTGGTGTATGCAAACTAGCGTATATTAAAAAAACACTATTTAGTAATTAAATTACTTAAGTTACAATTGAAATTATAAAGTGAAGGAACATTCATTAGGTATTCGTTAATTAGACGGTTTGAGATGACGGTTTGAAGCTGATTATACCAAATAACTATATTTATGATTCATTTTGGTGCGTCTTTGAATGAGTCATCAAATCTAGATCTTCAACATTTACTCATCGTACCCTTGGTTAGCATTGAATGGCGTGTATAAATACTGATAAGGGCACGCGCATAGGCATGGCACAACCCTTTAAGGCATGATAGTTTACATTTGCCCGAACTGATGTACGTTCACGTGCAAGCGTGCGTACCAAACCCGTACTGGGGCGACCATGAACATCTTTTGCCATCCAATTCAAAAATTCATTAATAGCGCTGATGAAAATTGATTAACCTGGTTGGAAAAAAATTTTGTTTAGTAATTAATNTTGCCCGAACTGATGTACGTTCACGTGCAAGCGTGCGTACCAAACCCGTACTGGGGCGACCATGAACATCTTTTGCCATCCAATTCAAAAATTCAGGATTGAAGCTGATGAAAATTGATTAACCTGGTTGGAAAAAAATTTTGTTTAGTAATTAATTTTTTAAGTCTCTTTGTCTCATTGGCAATCGGTTACAGAGAAATCTTTGCTCTCTGAGGTTTTCTTCTGATCGAATCGTGTTATTGTAAGATGAAATGTTAAAAAGTGAAAATTAAACATTTATCTGGTCGAGTTTTTGTCGTTATAGACCATCTAGTATTGAGAGTTTCATTCTGTTTTTATGTAACTTTTGAAACAAATTATTTTGCCACCCGATTCAATAATCCATAAATAGCACTTATAAAAATGATGAAACTGATAAATAAAATTGGTTTTTCCTAATTGCTAATTAGTTCTTAGGTGTGTGTGTCACACTGACAGGCCGTTTACTGATAAATCGCGATGGACTACCTGATCTTTTATTTGGATCGAATCAAATGATTGTAAAATGAAATGTTGAGTAACAAAAAAGCATATATCTCGTCAAGTTTTAGTCGTTTTAGATCTACTAGAACTGAGAATTTCATTTGGATTTTACGTAACTTTTTAAAGTAGTTCATTTATTTTTTTAACTGTGTTCCATTTCAAAATTTTTCCTACTAGATGCTGACTTAAGATGCGAGATGCCAATACGCAAATACCGTATTGAAGCTCTCAATTTCTATTTGCATGTACATTTAAACCCTAGACGCAGCCAGTGGCTCGTGACAAGGGAGTTGGTGCGTGGAAATAATTCATCATATGTAAAATTACATTCATTTCCATTCGCAAACTTTTTTTTCTCACTCCTAGTGGTTTTTGTCCACTATTCGGTCCACTGAAACTCAATTTCAAACGAGAGATTGACATGCCTAGCACAAATCAGAATTGAGATACCTTCCTTAGCTATGATTTAATTTTAGCATATGAGGTCTTCTTGACATTTTAGCATATGAGGAGATCAAGATTTTCTTGGCGTAGAGGTAATTTTGTCATTCATTAACCATCGGATATTAAATTTGAATCCGTCACAGATTTGGAAATAATAAGTACAAAGAAATTGGGAAGAGTAGGCCAAGTTTGTGCCAATACGAAAAGTATTTTCGTAAAGATATTTCAATACCTTTATAGCATTCACGAGTTCGTAGATAAACAATTACTGGTAATACTGACTAACTTACTTTTCGGATCAGATGCTCTTTCAACCAATATTTACAGAACAGTCAAGTATGGGAATGACATTCTCACTCATGTGGATGATGGGGTCTATCGTACACAGTACTTGAAAGATGATAACGAGAAAATGTTTGTCGGTGTGATTTTGGGGGTTGAAGGAACGAAGCGGCCGACTATTGGTTCTTAAGAGAGGCACTCTTAGAAGCATTAGGAAGTGTTGACGCTCGTTGCCATTTGGAAGGATAAGAAACTTCTCTTCCCATAATTGTTAATTAGAAAATAGGGATGAGTACAGCAAGTTGTTTCTATTTGGGAAAAAATGAATCCGGTGTTTTATGTCTCAAAAATGGCTTATTCACGGGCAAATAAGCACAAACCAAAAATAATTACAAATTATAATTCGACGAAAAGGCAGCGTTGGTACTGTGAATGAAATGTGTGGAAATTTTAGTGCACCAGAAATTGTTAGTAGCAATTTTATATAATTTGCTTATCGCATTGGGGTAACTGTCATACCTATTTATAGCAGAATATATCCTGATGTTAATAGATATACGAGTAGTAGGACGTTCCTCTGAACTTTCAGAAATGTGATTCAATTAACATTGACATATATTGTCTAAGAGATAGTAAAGTATCTTTAATAAGATATATTGACAATGCTGTGTTTCCACTGAATTAAATGGTTTCATTTATTATTTTCCTTTGTTAAAAAGCACACACATTATCCACATTGCTTTTTAAGTATAATTGGGCAACGTTTTGAATGTATGTCTTTCTCATTACGTTGGTGCTACAAATTCACCTGGAAAAATGCATAATATTGCGGCTTACTCTCACTGGAATTATGAGAAGCACGTAAGCACAAGTATGATATACCTTAAGGAGGCATAAATCATTAGTGTCTCTTCTCAGCATATTCGGTTGAGGAAACTCTGTGGTAAACGTTCAAAGGAGTCTTATCCCTTTTCAAAAACTAATTTCTGTAACCATCGAATAAAAGCATGAATTATAATTGTGAATCGATTTCTTCTTATAATATTAAAAAATATAATTGGCCTAATTATCGTTGTGTATGGAGTGATTTTTTAACCTACATTTGTGAAACCATGTTATAAGAGCAATCGTGTATGCGATTTACGTTTCCATATGGTTCAATTAATGAATTTAAAATAATTATTATTTCGTCTTCCTTTTAAAGTTGACTAAAGTTGCCTCTCTTTCCAAACATTCCAACCCAGTATATCGGCTCACCTTTTCTCATGCTCAGTCGCTGTCCTCAATGAGATTTAGTTCGCTTTCGAAGCAATAATCACTTACCTCTTTTAATAATTACAAAGGCAAATATCACTATAATTACCCCTTCAACAGATATACGTCATATATTTAATTGGAAAATAGAACATTTTTATTCTATTTTATCATTTACCTCAAAAAATTTGTCAGTTTAAAAAAATAGTCCCTAATAGAGGCTTTCCGTATGTGGTTTAAGGGATAAGCTATCTATGTCTATGTTTTAGTAAGTACCCTTCAAGCCGCATTTCGGGGTATGGCTAGGGGTTCATACACCATGACTCTATTTCTTAATCGATTACTTTCGCGTATCGTTTGCGGAAAAAAAAGTTCTTGAATCGATTGTTTCTAGCATCTATTTCTCTGACTAGATCTAAATGATCAGATAGAAAAAATGGTCATTCCACTGAGTTCTAAACTATCATGTTATCAAAACTAATGAGAGACAATAAATATTTGTATTCTGAGCAATATTTTATCAATGATCGGCAATAATACATATGAATAAAATTTAAATATACAATCCATGCAGTTCGATGTTTCTTTTAAGATTGTCGAAGATTTTAGCCGTTGTTGTTTGAATATTGAGACCATCACGACCTCTAGCCTCCATTTCACGACATGCAATTTCTAACCATTCCTCATTGGACCCTGGTAATCTAAAATGCATGTTTACTGTCTTGCCTCACAAATCAATATATGTAACCATTGAGCATGCGTAAAAACATCCTGAATACACTGCGATTGCTCCACGGGATGAGGAAGGAGGTTAGATTCTAAGGTGAATTCAGACGTATTCAGTCCGTAGTAGATTTGTGTATTGCTAGGAGTGCGAGTCTAACGAATACCTCAGGAATATAGTAGCATCCATCAAAGAGTGTAATAAAGTTACGTGAAACTTATTTGTCATTACAGAACGTATACCTCTGGAATGGAAATTTCACAAACGCTGTGATATGTGTTGAAGACTTTTTTTATCCCGTTCAAGTATATCGAGTTGTTAGACTAGAAGTGTATTGTATGTGTTAATCAATGAAGAGATAGAATATATGAGCAATTTTGAATAAGAAATTGCTGTCATAAAATTATTTTTTCGCAGTTACATTGCTCTGTACTCGTATGTTTACAGTTTCGGGAAGTGTCTAAATGTTGAGTGCAAGGCAGCTATAATTAAAAGTCGAACTGCGACGTCTTCACGTATATGGATAATGTTTACGCGTATCTGAAAGGAGGGGTGATTATTTCCATCGTGCGCCCTAGTTACTGCAAATGTACATGGTTACATTATCACATATCAAAAGCAAAGAGAGAGAGAGAGTTAATAGATAGTACTCTTCATCTATCACCTGAAAAGATTTGGTGATTGTACCTATTAGAAGAATGATGGTTTAACTACGCTAGGACCCAAATGTCGTAGACATGGAGCATTACCTTCGTAAAAATCTTATTGGTGCTTTTTTTAAGCATTCTGAAGAAACACATCACGCCTTTCAAAGGAACAGATTGCCGTGGACTGTTGACTATATGTGTCATTATACACCATGACAATATTTGAACTCAAACTGCCCTTTTACCACCTGACACCGTTGCAGGCTTACATTTTGAGTGCCCCATTTTAGTTGCGGTTATAATGCAAGATCCAAGTAGCCGCCGTTTGCAAGCAAAACTACCGGTAGGAAAATCCAACCAGCGAGTTAGCGTTCTCCTTGGCTGCGGTTTGCTAATATATCTTTCACAAAACTTCTTTCGGCAAGAATATTATCTTTTTCAAAGGAAGAAGTAAAGGAAGCATTGTTTCCGAGATGTAGATAGTGCTATTCCTAGAAATAGGTGGAAAATCCTGTTCCGTGCCAAACGCAATATCTTTATGCCTACATGTGTCTTTGTAGTGAATAAAAACTTAACCGTTCAAAATTTCTTTCGTTTCACTCTGCTATGTTGACCAATCGTTGAATCTAGATTTAGAGAAATGTACTAGCATTGAAAACTTTAGAAATCAATATGTAAGGAAGGAACCGCAAGACGTGACACAATAGGTTGATAAAGAGATGGAAACCGCCGATTTATCTTTAATCAATTCTTTTGCAATTTTCCATAAATATATGACGGCATCCCTACAGTAGCATCTATCAGATGTAGAATTTTACACACAAAACATAAAGAATGTTCTACGTTAATCCTTACTTTAAATTTTAATCTTTAATTGAATAAACAGCCTATGAATTTTCCTTTTGACACTTACACCTTATAGATTTGCGCGTTATCCATTGGATGAGGTATTAATACATAAACCCTTAAAAATTAAGAAAAGAAAGGAATGACGTTGCAAAATGTTCCATTTCAGAAGAAGAATTCACTAATATGGTTTCAATTTTTTTTAATTAATACCATCTAAGTTTTTGCGTTGGATAAGTATTTATTTTTTGAGGAGAATTATATTCCCAGATTCAACTGTGCCTTTGAAAATTTGAAAATTTTAGACTAATGTAAGGTTGAATAATTTGGGAATAATATTATTTCATTTCTTTAAATATTCGCAAAATTATGTCGATATACCTCAGCAATTTACTCAAAAGTCCAAATGGATATTTGCTGGTTTTGACAGACGTCAGACAGAAGAAATCGTAAGATTTCATTAGCAGCTTCGGAATGTTTCGGACGAAAATGAGAGATCGCACAAATAATAATACAATCGTACACATTACTATTAAGCAGAACAAGGAAGTTGATCGTTCAGCACACGGAACGTGGAGTATCGGAGAATAGGTGGGAAGACGGGGAACACCCGTCATTTGTCTATTCGAGCTATCGAAACATGTATCACCGGTTACCTTAGATTAAGGGGTTAGTGATTGTGAAATACGAACGTGCTCGTTACCGATAGAAAAGGTGTTTCTTCATGTTATTTCGACAATGAAATTCTGCTGATGAAATATACAACCGTTGGCAATTGTAGATTTAAAAAGGCAAAAGCATGACAAAGCAGCATATAACGTGTCATCTTTTATTTTTGAAAAAATGGACCAGAACTCGGTTAGGTTCCCTTATCACTTCTGAACCAAAAATCTCTAAGAAGTGATAAGCAAGATCGGATAAAGATACGGCGACGTCAAGGAACATGGCTGTGTTTTAAATTTGCCAACCGTGTATCCTCAAAATGGGAATTACTAGTTTAGATTCACAAATACTGCATTCTCAGCCACTACAATGCCCCATAGAAAAATATATGTTTTCGTCATAATCACCTGATTTTGAAAATGAATCGAGCTCTATTTCTTGAGATTACACCTCCAGTTAGGGGAGAGATTTCCGGGTCATTTGCGGAGAATACTCAGATGCATGGTAGTTTTATATCCATAATCTACATTAATCTACTGCAAAATTAACTGAAATAAAATTCTTAAGAAGTAAACCGGGCCAGCTTATATGCCGACCAGAGCATCAAGACATCACTCATTATTAAATTATTTCAATATTCTCAGTCATTCATTCATTCTGATGTTCATCAGGAATGGTACTCTTCGTTTCAGCAATTGCATCCGTAGAGAATGATGTAACGGGGAGGGAATGGTTAATCCATTCATAACGCTGAATTCTTTGATTAACCCAGTATGGGCCCTACAAATCATTTATATAATTAGTTTATTTATTAGTTATACAATACAATGGAAAATTGTATTAATGATGGACTGCATGACTACGATGCGATTACTATTTCAAAAAGTAATCTCTCTGGAAGTTTCCCGGTATAGGTAACAATTATAGTAGAGAAGGAAATAATAAAATAATTTTCTTTTTTTTTGATATTTCTATGTTGCATGTTAGCATGATAAAATTGAAAAGAATTTATTTAATGAATTGATAGAGTAAAAGTGAAGGTTTAACAAAAATATTATCCCCTTAAATTTTTGGTGAATTTTCATGTTGAAAGCAGCTCAAAGAGCGAAAATAACAGCATTAACGCTCGAATTCAGAGCCTGATATACTCAAAGGTTGAAGTTCCCTGAAATCGGCTCAACGTCGCCAGGTTGCTCGTCTACCTGAGGAAGAAAAGCTTTTTCTTTCAGGTAACTATCTCAATCAAAGACTAAAGTAACCTTCAAAACATTCCAATGGTGCGAGGCGTTGTCTCTATTCGATTCCGGTTTCCTGAACTTCAACAGCGATTCCTTCTTTCCCCTCATTCGCCTAAAGTTCCCAAATATATAAACCCACCATTGTTTACTTCCTTACCTGATAATCACGTAGTACCAAGAGAATTCTTATGTGTTAGATTTGGCCGCTATATCAGTGACAAAACTTGCCCACAGATTTTTGCAAGCGAGTGAACAATGTATAACAGAAAAACAGGTAGTGTAGCTTTTATGTTCCAGTAGCAGTACCTTCTACATTCATATGCTAGTAAGTTATAAGCGGAAGTCATTCTAGGCGGAGACTTGACGATGTCTAAAATGAGAAAAAACTTTAAAACAAAAACCTATAAAATCGGAAAAATACATAAAAGAAATCAATATTGCCGCAGATGTGACCTTAGTCGAGGAGGTTGACGACCACCTTTTGGACTCATCCGAGAACAATAGTAACGCGAAGCGTCGGCGAAATAACCTCGGTCGTAAACTCTTCCCCAGTTGGAATGGCAAGTGAAAGGGTCGAGTCAGAAGTGAGCGTATGAATCACCAGACTAAACAGACATTTCGGAAGAGAATTCCTACGTTAGCACTCTCTTGCTTCTCCTCCGGTGTCAAGACCTTGCCCTGGCTTTTCGGCAGGTTTATATCTTATAAACATACAAATAAGATCAAACCTTTGGGATTCCATCCTATTCCTAAGAAATTTACGCTGAGACACGGAAAACGAAAACAACTAAAGGATGATTATTATTTACAGAGCCGGGCATAATCTGACTGACCCTACCCATTGGGCTTGAGTAACATTTTAAACGGTTTAAAAGGTTAAGGATAAGGAGAAGAATGAATTCAGACTAGTGTATATGCACCAATGGACACTTAATTGTGAACGAAATTTATTTATGCAAATGGACGATACGAGAAAGAAAGTAACGTGAAGAGGCGGCGAAATAAACTCGGTTGTAACCTCTTCCCCAGTTGGAATGGCAAAGGAAAGGGTCGAGGCAGAAGTGAGCGTATGAATCACTAGACTAAACAATCATTTCGGAAGAGAATTCCTACGTTAGCACTCTCTTGCTTTTCCTCCGGTGTCAAGACCTTGCCTGCGTCATTTCCGTATCGAACGGTATCATATGCAGACCCTGTACTATCAGTGACACTATCATTAGTAATAATGGTATTAGTAAAATCATTATCATGATTACTTATTGCAATACTTAAGAACCTCACTCGATCTACCGAAAACAATTAAGTCATTATTTTTTCAATATATTCAAGTTTACATGAGATCAATTTGTTACCCTTATTGCTGCTTCGGTGTTCGTCATCTTTTCGCCACCGTGATCTATTCCCCATAACTTGAAACGCGACTGACTGCCCGAGACATTTTTGAGGATATCAAACGGGCTTCATGCATTAATTTTTGAAAAGTATTTAATTTTCCAAAGTCTAACGTAGTAGAATGAGCAATTATAAATAAAAATCATCGAACATTAAATATTGATCGAAGGTATTTGAGTATCGTAATCGATCGGTGGGAATGGGAATATTTATTAAAAATTGGAGTGGATAAACTGGGACGTTGCCTTTCAATTTGGTTTTAAGATAACATAATGTCCTTTAGGATGTGTCAGTAGTGTCAAAAACTTTATGAACGTTTCCCTATAAATTATTCAAATATTCGTTTATTACATAATGTTCTCTCTTAAACTACAACAGCAGACATTTGGGCTAGGAACGTGCGTTAGAAGTGGGACAGTACTGATAAGAGCCGTAAGGTTAGGTTATTCTTAGGGATAGGAATGTGGAAATTAAGCAGCGTAAAAATATTTTACGTTAATTTGAAAAAAGAAAATATATTATGCTATCGCCTGATTATAAGTACACAATCTTAGGTTGTTAAATGACGATCGTATTTTCATATCATATCTATTGTGCAAACTTACAATTACTTATATGATTACTGCAATGTCTTACCAGATAAATTACCAAGTAGAGGTTAACAATCTGAGTAAAAGTACCATTACTATGAACACATAAAGCATACCTTCATGTCTGCGAAGAAATCACCTGTGTGAACACAATAACCTTATTAAAATACCAGAAATTAAGGACCTAAGGGCATTAAATGACGATCGTATCTGTTGTGCAAACTTACAATTACTTATAGGATTAATGCAATTACTGCAATAATACCAGAGAAATTATGAAGTAGAGGTTAACAATCTCAGTAAAAGAACCGTTACTATGTTCACATAAATACTACTTTCATATCTGAGAAGAAATCACCTGTGTTAGCACAATAAACTTATAAACATCCATAAAATTAAGGACCTAAGGGTTTTAAGTGCCTCACAAAAATCACACAATACATTATAGTTAATTTAAATGGATTTATATGTGTAAGTCTGTGCCCTTACTTGTCGATAAACGAATGGTATTCACTTATTAATTACGAAATAAGCTCATCAAAAATGTCGCTAACTGATTCAGCAATTATGCTTTCACTTAAGGCCATATAAGTTTGAAATTTTTTTTTGAGTATTTCAAACTTTTTTGACAATAGATGAAGATCCTTGCCGGAGAGATGCTTGGGTATTTTTTAAAACAAAATGAAAATTTATAATGAAAAATAAATTACCTGTATCTGTAGAAGCTGTGTTTTCTTAATGCCCGTATGCCTTTTACTCCTGCATTGTTAAGGTTCCAAATTCCGCAAGAAGAATATCACATAGCGTTCAGTCCCAAGAATACGACAAATTCGATCACATGTTTTAGAATATTAACACAAAATATATTAATCGAAGCACACATCCACTCAAACTCAATGCATTTTGAGGTGAAATTCGGTCACAAATATCACCATGAATTAAATTAAAAAGTCTCTAACTTTGGCTTAAGCACGCTTATTGTGGAGGATCAGTAAGGAATCATCAATTTACACTTACAGAAACGGAAGAAATTAAGAAATCAAACGCACTAACTCACAAATATCACATGACCGACACACAATGTAATTAAACCAAAGCAACGAGCCCATCGACTATAGCGGAATAACTACAGCGATGGATTGGTTCTTTTAGCCATGAAAGTAAGGGCGTATACGAATAACTCGTTCTAAGCAGGGAATGTCGGAGTAGATAACGTACATGTCATCTGACCACTTTCAAGGTACCCTAAACGAAGGAAATTAAAAATGGAGCTAATGACATAGTCAGCCATTCCTACTAGCTAGCTTCTATNTCATATTTTAAATGCGCCATGAATATCATTATAATATGCTATAAACCGTGGTAATAAAATGTAATAATCGTCCTCTGAGGCATTTATCACTAGTTTATGCTATGAAAGTTAAGGCTCAAAGCTGTCAGGCTTAACTTTTCAAGGAGTAATCTTATTAAATTTTACCGACTATCTATTTTATCATAGAAAATATATGTGCGTTATATGTCTTTCTACCTGGACCGATCCTAGTTTGCCAAGGTTAATTTTCAGCGATAGAAGAAAACCTACGCAGATATTTCAAAATAAACAGATGAGTCGTTGTAGACTAAAAATTAAGGAGATTTTTGAGTTGTCTCTCTGAATACAATGTACGTACAGAAATATTATACTTCATTATTGCGTATAAAAATAGGTTAATTTTTCAATCGGAAATAGTTTATTAAGATGTTAAATGTTAAGTCATCTATAATGGTTTTTCTAAGTGACAAGATACGGTTCATTTACTGCATCTATAACGAAACGAAACTTAAATCGAAGATGACGGTTTCAGGTTAATTATACCAAACAACCATATGTATGACTCATTTTCGTGCATCTTTGAATGATTAACCGAATTTAGATCGCCAACATTTACTCATCGTACCCTTGGTTGGCATTGAATGCCGTGTAAAAATGCTGATAAGGGCATGCGCATACCCTAGGTGGTCCGAAGCCTCGTACGTCCAATCGTGAGCACAACCCTTTATGGAATNATCTTATATTTTAGAACTATAACTCAAAATATATTAATCGAAGCACACATCCACTCAAACTCAATGCATTTTGAGGTGAAATTCATTCACAAATATCACCATGAATTAATTTTAAAATGTCTCTAACTTTTGCTTAAGCACGCTTATTGTGGAGGATCAGTAAGGAATCATCAATTTACACTTACAGAAACGGAAGAAATTAAGAAATCAAACGCACTAACTCACAAATATCACATGACCGACACACAATGTAATTAAACCAAAGCAACGAGCCCATCGACTATAGCGGAATAACTAGAGCGATGGATTGGTTCTTTTAGCCATGAAAGTAAGGGCGTATACGAATAACTCGTTCTAAGTAGGGAATGTCTGAGTAGATATCGTACATGTCATCTGACCACTTTCAAGGTTCCCTAAACGAAGGAAATTAAAAATGGGGCTAATGACACAGCCAGCCATTCATACTAGCTAGCATCTATACTTCTATTTGATTATTCCATGGCTCAAAAGGGTTGTTAGGAGTTCAAGGTCGCTAACAAGGACAAACTCAAGGAAATATGCTATAACGAAAATAGGAACTCATATCTTAGCAATTTGTCGACGCCGATGGTTTCTCACGATGAATTTCTTAAATTTGGTTCTTTCTGATTCTCTACAGGACAGCAAACCTTCATTGACGAAATTGAAGAATTGAACACATGGCAATTGTTCGATTCATATTTTAAATGCGCCATGAATATCATTATAATATGCTATAAACCGTGGTAATAAAATGTAATAATCGTCCTCTGAGGCATTTATCAGTAGTTTATGCTATGAAAGTTAAGGCTCAAAGCTGTCAGGCTTAACTTTTCAAGGAGTAATCTTATTAAATTTTACCGACTATCTATTTTATCATAGAAAATATATGTGCGTTATATGCCTTTCTACCTGGACCGATCCTAGTTTGCCTAGGTTAATTATCAGCGATAGAAGAAAACCTACGCAGATATTTCAAAATAAACAGATGAGTCGTTGTAGACTAAAAATTAAGGAGATTTTTGAATTGTCTCTCTGAATAAATGTACGTACAGAAATATTATACTTCATTACTGCGTATAAAAATAGGTTAATTTTTCAATCGGAAATAGTTTATTAAGAAGTTAAATGTTAAGTCATCTATAATGGTTTTTCTAAGTGACAAGATACGGTTCATTTACTGCATCTATAACGAAACGAAACTTAAATCGAAGATGACGGTTTCAGGTTAATTATACCGAACAACCATATGTATGACTCATTTTCGTGCATCTTTGAATGTTTAACCGAATTTAGATCGCCAACATTTACTCATCGTACCCTTGGTTGGCATTGAATGCCGTGTAAAAATGCTGATAAGGGCATGCTCACACCCTAGGTGGTCCGAAGCCTCGTACGTCCAATCGTGAGCACAACCCTTTATGGAATGATAGTTTAAATTTGCCCGAACTGATGTACGTTCACGTGCAAGAGTGCGTACCAAACCTGTACTGGGGTGACTATGACCACCTTTTTCCACCCTATTCAATAATCCATTAATCCATTAATAGCGCAGATAAAAATTGATAACCCTGGTTCTTTTGTGTTTGTGTCTCACTGACAGTCGGTTTACTGATAAATCGCGATGGACTACCTGATATTTTATTTGGATCGAATGAAATGATTGGAGGATGAAATGTTAAAAAATAAAAAAAGCATTTAGCTGGTCAAGTTTTAGTCGTTTTAGATTAACTAGTACTGAGACTTTCATTCTGATTTTACGTAACTTTATAAAGTATTTCAGTTATGTTTTTTAACTGTAATTTCCTTGTCAAAATGTTTGCTACTAGAAGATGATTTAAGATGCCAGATGCAAATAATCTAATACCGTATTGAGGCGCTCAATTTCTATTTGCATGTACATAAAGAAACCCTGCACGCCGCCAGTGGCTCGTGGCAAGGGAGTTGGGGCGTGGAAATAATTCATCATATGTAAAATTACATTCATATTCATTCACAACCTTTTTCATCCCACTCCTAGTTAATTTTTATCCACTATTCGCTCCACCGAAAATCAGTTTCAAACAAGAGATGCAAATNTTACATTTTGAGTGCCCCATTTTAGTTGCGGTTATAATGCAAGATCCAAGTAGCCGCCGTTTGCAAGCAAAACTACCGGTAGGAAAATCCAACCAGCGAGTTAGCGTTCTCCTTGGCTGCGGTTTGCTAATATATCTTTCACAAAACTTCTTTCGGCAAGAATATTATCTTTTTCAAAGGAAGAAGTAAAGGAAGCATTGTTTCCGAGATGTAGATAGTGCTATTCCTAGAAATAGGTGGAAAATCCTGTTCCGTGCCAAACGCAATATCTTTATGCCTACATGTGTCTTTGTAGTGAATAAAAACTTAACCGTTCAAAATTTCTTTCGTTTCACTCTGCTATGTTGACCAATCGTTGAATCTAGATTTAGAGAAATGTACTAGCATTGAAAACTTTAGAAATCAATATGTAAGGAAGGAACCGCAAGACGTGACACAATAGGTTGATAAAGAGATGGAAACCGCCGATTTATCTTTAATCAATTCTTTTGCAATTTTCCATAAATATATGACGGCATCCCTACAGTAGCATCTATCAGATGTAGAATTTTACACACAAAACATAAAGAATGTTCTACGTTAATCCTTACTTTAAATTTTAATCTTTAATTGAATAAACAGCCTATGAATTTTCCTTTTGACACTTACACCTTATAGATTTGCGCGTTATCCATTGGTTGGGGTATCTACACATAAACTCTTAAAGGTTAAGAAAAGAAAGGATAGACATTGCAAAATGTTTCATTTAAGAAGAAGAATTCACTAATATGGTTTCAATATTGTATATTAATACCATCTAAGTTTTTGCGTTGGATAAGTATTTATTGTTTGAGGAGAATTATATACCCAGATTTACCTGTGCCTTTAAAAATTGGAAAATTTTGAACAAATATAAGACTGAAAATTTTTTCAATAACATTATTTCATTAGTTTTAATATTCGCAAAATTATGTCGATGTACCTCAGCAATTTACTCAAAAGTCCAAATAGATATTTGCTGGTTTTGACAGACGTCAGACAGAAGAAATCGTAAGATTTCTTTAGCAGCTTATGAATATTTTGGGCGGAAATAAGAGATCGCACAAATAATAATGCAGTCGTACACATTACTATTAAGCAGAACAAGGAAGTTGATCGTTAAACACACAGAACTTGGAATATCAGAGAATGGGTGAGAAGACGGGGAACACCCGTCACTTGTCTATTCGAGCTATCGAAACTTGTATCACCGGTTACCTAAGATTAAGGGGCTACTGATAGTGAAATACGAATGTTCTCGTTACCGAAAGCGAAGAAGATTCTTCATGTTATTTCAACAATGAAATTCTGCTGATGAAATATACAACCGTTGGCAATTGTAGATGTAAAAAGGCGAAAGCATGACAAAGCAGCATATAACATGTCATCTTTTATTTTTGAAAAAAAAATGGACCAGACCTCGTTTAGGTTCCCTTATCACTTCTGAACCAAATATCGCTAAGAAGTGATAAGCAAGATCGGATAAAGATATGGCGACGTCAAGGAACAAGGCTGTGTTAAAAATATGTCAGCCGTGTATCTTCAATATGGGAATTACTAGTTTAGTTTCAGAAATACTGCGCTCTCAGCCACTACAAATTTCTCATTGAAAAATATATGTTTGCGTCATAATCATCGAATTCTGAAAATGAATCGAGCTCTATTTCCTGAGATATAACTTCCATTTAGGGGAGACATTATGGGGTCATTTGCAGAAGATATTTAGATGCAAGGCAGTTTTACATCCATAATGAATTTCTTAAGACGTAAACCGGGTCAGCCTATATGCAAACCAGATCATCAAGACATCACTCATTATTAAATTATTTCAATATTCACAGTCATTCATTCATTTCGATCTTCAATAGGAATGGTACTCTTCGTTTCTGCAATTGGATCCGTAGAGAATGATATAACGGGGATGGAATGGCTAATACATTCATAACGCTGAATTTTTGGATTAATCCAGTATGGGCCCTACAAACCATTTATAGAATTAGTCT
>KZ309713.1:0-33742 GCA_000376725.2 Ladona fulva
GAGTAGTTTTATACCTTCATTCCCTCGAAGCTGATGTTGTTGGCTGCACTGGGTGACCAAAAAGGGCTCGTTGGATGGAGCCAGGTAGTGAAATCGGTGATGCTGAATGCATGTTTTGTATGTTGTCCATTGCACTTCTTTAAAGCACAAGAGTAGCTGAAGGCTACAGCGGCAGGAGCTTTAAGAAAACCTTTACTACTGGTGTCGTCTGTAGAATAAGTCTACTAAAGCTGTATTACACGTACAAAAATCATTGTTACCTACACTGATTGCCTGTTCTGTTATTAGGGTGCATTCACTTTCCAGCCCCTTGGCTTCTAAGTTCCTCATTATGTTATTCTGCTTGCTACTTAAATCTGCTTCCATTTAGGCAGGCCAGAGGGCCATGTCCACTGAGGCCAGTGGTCTCTTGTGTTTGTCAGTTGTCTTTGGATCATTGCGGAGCAGGTCTGTGATGAGCTTGATTTTTGAATGCATGGCTGAGGCAAAGAATTTCTTGGCTCTTTTTCTCAGGTACTCAGCTAGTTCCTCCATGTTTGTCTTGTTATGGATGTCGTCATTGCGGATGTAGTACATGCCTGTGAGTCCCAGGCATGACTGCAACACTTTGCTCTGTTCCGCTTAGATCCTCTGCATATTCCACCTTGCAGTCGAGCTCCAATGAGGGCCCCCATATTCAGCTATAGGCCGGACACAGGCTTTGTAGAGTTGCAATCACATCTTGAGCAAGATGTTCAGGTTCCCTAATAGGGGGTGCAGACTTGCATTCGCCCCCTTTATTTTTTGTTTTAGGTATCTCAAATGGTGCTTCCATGTGAGACCTGCATCCAGCCTAATTCCGTGGTAGGTGGCCTCCTTGCCTCAGGGTATTTCTTGTTCCCCAACTTTTAGTTTCTGCTCCGGCTCCAGTTGCTTGTTTAGTTGGAAGAGAAGCGCTTCAGTTTTTTTATGGATTAAGCTTGATTCTCCATCATTTATAGTACTTCTTCAGCTCGTCCATTGCTTTCTTTAGATATCTTACTACTTGGTTTTTGTTGAGTGAGGAGGCAAAGATAGCGTGATCATCTCCATAGTCATATCTGGTATGTCGTGGTTAAAGATGTTAAAAAGCTGGGGTACAAATACAGATCCTTGGGGTACCACAGCTTCCACAATTCTTTCTCTTGAGGTGCCTGTCCCCCATGTTATGCAGAAGGTTCTTCCTTCTAGGAAGGACAGGCACATCTTTACAGACTGGATAGGGAATCCTGGTACTGTCATCTCGTGGAGTAGTCCTTTATGCCATACTTTATCCAAGGCGGCTTGTACGTCCAAAAAGGCAGCCGCAGTTTTCTTCCTCTTATTAAATCCCATCACACCTATCATTTAGACGAGCTGCTGTTCTGTGGAGCACCTCTACCTGAATCCAAGAAGTTCCTCCAGGATTATGCTCTTCTCCTTGGCAATCTGCTGTATCCCTGGTTGCAGGAGCCTCTCCAGCAACTTCGCTATATTGTCAAGGAGGGAAATTGGCCTCTATGATACTGGATCGGATATGGGTTTTCTCAAGGGGAAGTATGCATTTGAGATAGAGCTGTTGTATATCTCCCAGAGGTATTCCGCTGCAGTGACTGGAATTTGCCGGAGCTGGGTAGTGGTTATCCCATCTTCCACTGGGGCCTTCTTTGGTTTTAATCTCCTGATTAGATAGCTTCTAAGTCTATCTTCGGGGAGTTTTTTGGGGGCTCTTCTGCAAGGATGTTTATGTAGGATTCTTCCACTACCTCTTCTGTCTCTTCCCCCTCTGGAGGGTTTGGGCAGAACACCTATGCAAGGTGTTCTGCCATGTCCTCTGACTTTTCCGGATGCCTACATGCAAATGATGAGGGCCCTATCTTATTAGAGGGTCTCTCTTCTGTTACCCTTTGTATTGTGCAGCAAGATTCCAAATTCCCTGGCGGACTTCCATTGTCTTGTCGATGGACCAGGCCCAGAAGTCAGAGTGGACCTCATTAATGGCTTCTTTGACAGCCCTGTTTTGTTTATTCAACAAACTTTTGAGGTCCCCTGTCCTATCGCGTTGCCACCTCCTGCGGGTTTTATTCCGCAGTTGGATCACCTTTAGGATAGGGATTGGTAATTGGATTTTCGTCGTCTGACTTCTGGCCCAGGGAATGTGTTCCACAGTTGCTTGCTGCACTGCAATTGTTAGTTTGTCCACCAGGGCTTCAATCTCTTATTCCTTCACCAGGGATGTTGCTATCGGGGGCAGGGAGGCAGTACTTAATCTCCTGTACTGGTCCCAGTCTGCTTTTTGGAAGTTCCTCCTTGGGATTGAAGGGAGTCTTTCCACAAGGCTGCCAACAGTAAATATTATAGGGAGGTGGTCCGATAGTAAGTTGTTCATGGCCCTGGCCGAAATTGTAATCATTAGGCTCACGGCCAGGGCTATATCAAGTGTGTTTGTTCGATGTGTTGGGGATGCTGACGTGATTGCTGAAATCCCCTGTGCTGATGTAGTCCTTTAATAGACCTCCCCCTCTATTATTGTTGTGGCAGCCTCTAGGTTCTGTGGGTGGTGTTTAAGTCACCAAGCAGCAGAGTTTGGGCCAGGGAATCTTCAAAGATCTTGTCAAATACTGCCTCTTGGAATTCTGCCCCCACTGGGTAATAACTAGAAAAGAATTTAGTTTATCTCTTCTGTTGAGTTGCAACATCCCGGATACGGATTCTACCCTGCACCCTGATGTTATAGGAAATTAGTGGATTGAGATGCTCTGGTGGAATATGAGGGATCCACCCCCTCCTTTCCTTTCTCCACTCCTATCTTCCCTTAGTGTTTTGTACCCAGGGAAGTTAAGTCTGTCTTCCTCCTTTAAGTGTCTCACAAATGGCTGCGACATGGATGCCCTCCCTATTCATAAACTACAGCAGTTATTTGGAGGACCTCCTAATGCCATTTGCATTCCACAGTAGGATTTTCAGGCTTTTATTTCTTGTCCTCATGGTTAGAGGCTAGATTCTTAACCCTTTCGCGCCGGCGGTATTCTCGTAGAATCCTATCTATATTCTGAGGCTTTGGCAGAAGAAATATCTCTCAGACGCGAAGCACTCTTAAACTTCTGCCGGTGCTAGTTACCCTTTTTCGCCCTTTACAGCAGGGCCCTTGGGAGATTTATTGCACCTAATGCAGAATGGGGCTTATCAAAAGTAAATGATGTTGTTTTATTTTGCTAAAGGACCATTTGCACACATGGCCAATATGTCTTTCGTGATGAAAATCTCGTACTTTGCTGTGGTGTGATGATGGAGGGTAGGGTGGGTGGGTGGAATACCTAACTCCCTATTGGGTGGACCCGGCCAGGTTCCTCCAAGCGCAGTTGTAGGTGCCACAAGTCGAAGTTATGGTAGGATCCCTTCTATGGGGTTTCCACGGTACTGCAGGAGTTGTCGGTTTAGACAGATAGATCAAGTGGGCGAATAGAGGCGCCCACAGAAGAAGGTGAAAAGATAGATTTTCCCTTTGGCATACACTGGGTCCAGGACACCTGTACCTCTGGTGGGGGTTTTGCCCAGACTAAGTGCAGCGAAGGCCCTATAACCGAACCAGGAGACAAGCCACCTATACCTCTGGTGGGGGTTTTGCTCGACTCCATGATCTTGTGAGAATTTTCATTCATTCTTTTGTAGTCGAAAAATCGTTTTCTTACAGATAACACCCCATCACCTGACACAGACCATTTCGG
The DNA here is from genome assembly GCA_000376725.2 of Ladona fulva. Taxonomy (NCBI): domain Eukaryota; kingdom Metazoa; phylum Arthropoda; class Insecta; order Odonata; family Libellulidae; genus Ladona; species Ladona fulva. Next base: position 3,726 of record KZ309713.1, read on the forward strand.
AGTATACAACGGAGGAAACATCGTCGATGCACCACTGGCTGCAAAACATCCAAAGATACTTTTTTTGCTGATGTTGACATCACAGGAAAATTTGCTAAAAGAACCATCCCTTACATTGAGTGTTGCAAGTTTTGACTCCCAGTGGTGCTACTTCCTGGCATGAATGGCTTCCATGGTCTCACTCTGCATCCTCCAAAATTGCCAGCCAATTTTTGGATCACCCAACCTTGTCCAGCAGCGTCGGAGGCAATTCTTTCTTTGTATAGCGAGAACTATCTCCTGTGTGAGTGGCATCATTGCAGAATGGCTCGTCGCCAGCTGAGAGATGTGAGAATCAGCGGCCACTTGGATGTTGGTGGTAAGGTGAGCAACAGCTACGTCCAAGTCTACAGCAGATGCGATGTTGTTAGGTGGCAATTCAAGCATAGCAGTAAGGTCCTCGCTGTAGGCTCCCCAATTCGCTCTTTTGTAGATATTCCTTGGAATGACAGGCTTTGGAAGAGGTGCGGCTCCGAAAAACGCAATAACTGGTAGATGGCCTCCAGAAATGGGCCGGAACGGTGTAGATGGCGAGCGGTGGTGGTTAGCAATGTAGCAGGAGAATGTCGAGGACATCTCCATCGCCTTTGCAGTTATAATGAGTTGGGTCTCATGGACCGAGCTACGGAATCGCTACAGCGACCATTCCTCAAGATGCCTCCCAGAGACATTGCTGCAGATAGACCCCCCAGGCAGCATGTTCTGCATTTTGCAGTTGTGCCCACTAGAAGAGCGGGCATCTGCTTGTCAAACGCTGCCTTGAGTTCGGCAAGCGGTAGGCATGGCAGCAAGTAGCAAGAGACAAAGGTAGTTTTGCCCAGCGTTGTTTGAGCAATGGAAGCAGTTATCTTTACTGCAGAGTGGGCAGCAGTAGGGTTAAGTTAGAAGGCGGAGAGTGGGAGTGGTTTCCGCTCCTATTAGAGTTAGTGTACCTTCTCGACAGGGATGCCAATAGCATTGAGGTCTGCAAAGATGTCCTTGTTGTTGGTAGTAGCGGACAGCCAATTGATGAGAAAAGACCACTGTTTATCTTTCTGTTCAGCGCAGGTGGTGAAAAGAATGGTATTTTCCTTCAAAAATGCCTTTATAGAATTCAGGGCTAATGGAGCATAAGTTAAGATGTGGCAGTTGTCTTCAGCTGTGGCTTATTTTCCCGGAGGGTCCCAGATGTTGGATTGGAAAGCATTCAGCTCCTTAGTAAGCCCTCGGATATCCAGAATTCTGTATACTGGACCATAGGTACTTGATAAGGCAGTCCAGCTGGCACCTTCAATGCCTATGATAGGAGTGGAGTGGTGGAAGGGTGAACTTCCCCTCGTCGGCTGTTCAGTTGGCGTTCCATCAAGCTAGGTTGGAAGGTGGACAGTTTGCAGCTACTGCTCTTGTAGCCCTCTCTTCTGGAGGGTAAAGCATTTGAATGTGGTTTTCAGCTGCAAAATTTGGGGATTTTGCCTCATATGCTTCGGCCATGGCGTGATCAATGAAAACTTTTTCATTTAACTTCACACTTTCAAAGTTGTTGCTGTCAGATTCTCCTCCTTCCATCGCCGTACTAGGGGAAGACATCTATCCCCTCTTCATTTATTTCTTCATTCCTGATTTCAGGGAGGACTGCTGTTAGTTCTTCTCTGAAGCTATTCTAATTACCTGCTGCATAGTTTCTTCTTCACCGAGGAGGATTTCTTTGTCAAATTTCCCAATGACTAGACTGCTGAAAGAGTCTGAGGAGAGTGCGTTCCTTGTTGATGCAGAAGGTTGATTGATTCCGAATTTTAGGGGGATGTCGAGGAGGTTGGTGCCCAAGGTAACAGAGGGCATGTTGGGGGATATTACTCCAAAGCCTTCGTCGCCTATCAGTTGATGCAGTTTTATCCCCCTCTGCTTATTGCCTCGACATCCCCAGGATCTGTGGGTGGCATTCAGGTCTTCCAGTAGCATGGTGGCCTGATCTCTTTCTGAGAAAATCTGCTTTACTTCTTGGCGATATCCATTCCAGGCAGGTAGTATGCACTAAAGATTTTAATCTTCTGACCCCCAGCCTGATGCAGCATCAGAGCAACAAATTCCAGTCTCCCATTTGATTCAGGAGTATTTATTTCTTAGATTTTGATGTTCTGGAGGAAGATTATTGCAACTCCTCCCCTTCACCTTCCCTCTGTCCATCGGTCAGTTCTGATTACATTCCAATTTGGATGGGCGAAGTGGTCTCACTCCTGAAGAAGCATTTCAGAAATTGTGGCTGTGGATTGCTTCCTGATGGAGGTACTGCAGTAATTCTTTGGACCTCTATTTCAGTCCATTAGCATCCTATGCAAGGATTTTGGTGTCTCCGATGGATATTTGCCTCTGCTATTTTTGAGATCAGATTGAATAGTATCTCTCTCTGCTCCATTTTTTTTCCTTCTGGCAATGTTTCAGTCATCATTCTGAATGTTGCTCAGTCCTTCTTGTCAGGTTAAGGGAGCTTTTATATGGCTCTGGTTCCTTGGGGATTGGGTTCCATTTTGGGATTATTGGTTCTGCCCTTGGGTTGCTTGAGCCTGCTACAACTGTGGCATAGTCTAACCCATCCTTTTATGGTGATGGTCGTTGTGCTGTTGCTCTATTCCTCTTCGGCTCCTGCTTCCCCTTGTTGGTAGTCAGGGTCTTGGAGATCTCAGAAGTGCTCTGGTCCAGGTATTGGAGGTAATTGGGTCAATTTCTAGAGAATGCAACATGTCCCCCTCTGCAGTTTGTGGGTTTAATATCATTTGACTACTAATTGCATGTTTGGGAGCCATGACTGTCTTCACACTTGTTACATCGCTCCAGCATCTTGCAGGCGATTGATCTGCGTTGTAGTCACGTAGGTCAAATCCTAGGTATTGGAAGCAGGTAATTACTTCCGTTCCCCATGAAAGTGTTTGGTCCTCACGTTGTTAAGTCCCTGCCTTATCAACCAGATCAGATTTGGTGCTCTGGTTATCTTGTCCATGGTTCCTACAAATTGTTGCATCTTCTCTCATATGTTTTGGACATATTTACGATTTGCTAGACATGTCTGACTACATACCCTTGCTGCCCAGGATCTTCAGCTACATAATCCAAAGGTATGTCCCTTGGGAGGTCTAATATAACAACTTTAGCTGTCAGCACTTTCTCTGTGGCTTGGGTATAGTGCTGAAGCTTCTAGATGATCAGCAACATAATCCAAAGGTATGACCCTTGGGAGGGCTAATATAAAAACTTTAGCTGTAGGAACAATCATTTTAATCCCCAAACCTCAAAAAGACCCCTTACTTATTCATAACTATCAACCAATTACCTAACTATCATCTCTGTCAAAGGTCCTATGAAAAGATTATTCTCAAGTATCTCAACCTCCACATCAATCAAAGTAATATCCTTTTACCAGAACAGATGGGATTTAGGAAATACCACTCCACCTACAACCAAATTTTAAGAGTTCTTGAAACTATAATAAAAGGCTTTCACACTATAAACTCAACCACTCAAGCAGTTTCTATGTCCTAGAAATAGCATTCAACAAAACATGGCATCAGGGCATCATCTTTAAATTAGCACAACTCTCATTCCCACTCTCCCTACTTAAAATTTTATAATCATTCCTCACCAATTAAACCATTCAGGTTAAAATACAAAATTATACTTCCAACCCGCATCCAATAACAGCAGGAGTTCCACAAGGGAGATGTTAAGTCCAATTCTTTTTTATCTTTATGTCAATGACATTCCTAATCATCCCTATATTACAAGATACCTTAATGCCGATGATATCACTATAACTTCCCAAAGCATGTCCCCTAACTTGGCTATCCAAAGAATCAATTTATCTAATGAAAAACTTAAAATCTGGCTTGACAAATGGCATCTAATTGTAAAACCCGCCAAATGCAACCATATTATCTTCAAAATTAATAAAAATAGAGAATCTACTGAACCTATTATTTTCAATAATGCACTTATTCCCACTGTAAATGAAGCCAAATTTTTAGGAGTCATTCTAAATAACAAACTTTCCTGGACACCTCATTTTAAATACAATCTGCAAAAAGCCCATGCTGCAAAATGTAGATTATTACCTCTTTTAAATATGAATAGCCCTTTGCTGCCTGCAACAAAAAATAAAGACTTGTAAATTCAATAATTTTGCCACACCTTACCTATGCTGCCATCATAACTTTCAATACCTTTAAAAAGAATATTAAATCAGCTGAATCCTTCTACAATAATTGCATTAGACAGGCAACATCAACCAATAGACTAGTTAAACTCTCTGAAATTAAAATATATCACCAATTAACCACTGTCTCCAACCTAGTTGCAAAAAACATTGAAAAATTCCAGCTCAATTTAAATAATATTGATAACCCATTATTAAATATTATTTGGAACTATGAACCGAAGATAAGACGATGTAAAGCTCAATTCAATCAGCCCAAACTAATTATAACCAAGTTCAAATTTACCCCATACAAAAGCAAAAAATGAGTTAAAAAGAAAAATGTGAATGAATAACTAATTAATACCCAATTTTAGCAAATTTCTGACAATCTATTCATTATCATCTTCACACCCTCATTCATCATACCCTTATCCTACACCTCTCTTGACCTAATTTTCCCCTGGAGGTAGCATCGTCTACGATGGAGCATTACAAATCAACCTATACGTACCTACCCACTTGTTAATCCTTCCCCTATTGATCACGTTTTCGCCAGTTTGATCTCGCATGATGTGCAACACCAGCATAATGCGCATCACGATTATTGGCTGACCAATCCGATCCTTTTATCTCAATATGTATGTATTATTATGAAGGTGTCCGGCTCCGACCCTCAGAAGAGTTAGGGGAAAAAGGCGGGTAGAACTTTGGCTTCGCACGAATATAGAAAGGCATCAAAAAATGTGAATGGTGTGTCAGGAAAGAACACCAAAGGCGAAAAAACTAGCGATGTGAATGTCGGCGTCTTCGGAAACAGTGTCAATGCACGAGATCTAGTTGTTGCAAGCAGTCAGAGGTCTGCGATGGTTGAGGGAACCAGCACGGCTTCTCGCATGTCGAAGCCAGAAAGGAAAAGTAAGTGCGGTAGCGCTGATACAGGGGCCGATGCCTCCTGCTCGGACCCACGCCCTTCCTCTCTGAGGTAACCCAACGTCTCGAATGAGGTCTGCTGCAATTTCTAATTCCAGTCCGGCCTCGCACCCATCAAGTGAAAGGTCACCACCTATGCTAAATCATGGTAAAAACGCTGTTATAAGCAACATTAGAAATGCAGCCAGAATCTGTAGACAGTCTAATCAGTGTAATCGTGCAAATGTGGCTGAAGTCCCTAAAAAGACCACTAGATTCCCACTGATTTATCTTGAGAGCATGAAAAACTGGACTCCACTCTTTAAGAAGTGCAGCTTGCTCTTTACGACCATTTGAACAAATGGCAGGGAAAGAAATTCTAGTAAAGTGTAGCACCGAGAGTGACTTCCTAAAAGTCCGGGAAATTTTAATTAACGACAAGATTAACTTCTTTACATTTAGATTAGCGAATGAAAAAAGCACAATTATATTATAAGAGACCTACCAATGATCTTTGAAGTCGATGAAATTGTTTCGTCTTTAGAAGAACAAGGAATAGTAAATTGCAAAGTCACTCAACTTAAAACGACCCGCCCCATTAGATCTGATATCAAGAAAGGCATCAAATTGGTACAGCCTCCCCTTATTCCAAATTGAATTCAGTAATGCATCTCTGATCGATAAATTTCTTTCAATTAAATATAATGTGGGTTCAAAATCAAAATTGAAAACCTCAAGCCACCTAAAGGGCCACCTCAGTGTTGCCAATGTCAACAGTACAGCCATGCCGACAAAGCTTGTTACATACCTGTGAAATGTGTCAAATGCAGACTTGATCATCATTCACGTGAGTGCAAAAAAACAATTTCAGACCCAGCCATTTGTGCAAACTACAAGTGCAGTCACCCTGCAAATGATAGTGTGTGCTCAGCATATCAAGTGCTGAAAAATAAGCTAATGATCTTAAAAGAAAAAGCGAGACTGAGATCAAACACCGATCTTTTGGTCCCAGCAAAGGTAAAGCTCGATACTGACATTTCAAACCTTCCACCACTTCAAAAAATATATTTTATGCTCAGGCCGCGTCCAGAGACCCAATCTCTGCAGAAATTGATAAAAAGAGACATTGTCTGGCTAGAAATTTTTCAGTTGCTAGTGAGTCAAACAGTAGTTTTCATGCCACCAGTACAAAAACAGTCAACCAGCGATTGGCACATAAAAATCATGGATCATGAACTTAGCCAAACTTCTAGTAGACAATAAGGTAACCGAAGCTAACTTTTTTAACTATGTTCTTGACTCAGCATAGGACTTTATTGAATGTTAATTCCCTCAAGATCCTTGAGTGGAATGCAAATGGTATTTACCGGAAGGTGGAAGAACTGGCCGCATTTCTTTTAAAACATAACATTGAAATTGAACTAATTGCAGAAAGGCACCTAACTGCAGAGAAGAAACTGCAATTTGCAGGATAAAATATTTCTAGAACAGATAATTCCAGGGCTATCGGGGGCATCTGTGTTATCGTATCCAAGAAATACAATGCCAGAGAAATCAAACTTCCGAAGCTTAAAAATCTCCAAGCAGCAAGAGTTTCGATTATAACAAACAATGGTCTTCTGATCAATTTTATTGCAGTCTCTGCACTCTCCAACAAAAATGTTACTCAAAACAGACATCTTTAGAATCGCAAGGAAATTTTCAAATACGATTACTATTCTTGTTGACAACCTTAACGCAACGAATGTTGCCTGGGGCTGCAAAAGAAATAACCCAAGTGGCAACAAACTATTAAACTAGCTGACAGAAATCAAATTTCAAGTACACGCTCCAGATAAGCCGACGCACATAGTTTTAAACGACTCTCAAAAGAACCATATCTTAGACTATTTTATAACAACCTTTTTGACTAGAATGTTCAACTGTCATGTTTTTAACGAATTAGACTCCGACCACCTTCCAGTTACAATGCTTTTACCTTTAGATATAGAAGACCTGGTATGTGGATCCAAGAGAATCCCAAACTGGGATCGTTTTTGTCTTTACCTTAAAGATAAAGCGCATCTACTTGCCGATTTTGCCAGTGACTCCTCTTTTGCAATCGACAACCAAATCATGAAACTAAACAAGCTGATCTCGACAGCATATACTAAATGCTTGAGAATTAAGAAATATTTACCAGCAGGGCATATCCACCTTCCTCCCAATGTGTTACATAATATTTCTGCGAGAAACCGCTCACAAAACTATACCAAAAAACCGGTAATGTAGGATTTCTAAGAGTTTACAAATATCTCAGAAATAAAGTTAAAAAAGAAATTTCTTGCATTAAAAACTCTAAAATCGGGAAAAGAGTAGAGGAGCTAAATTTAAACGTAAATGATCCAAATAACAAAGAACTCGGGAATTTCGTTGCCAGAGTAAGAGGCAAAAACGTGAAATCAATTTCCCTTTGGTAACTGCATCTGGGGAACATCTTGTGACCGACGCTGACAAATGCGACTTCTTTGCCAAATATTTACAAAAGACTTTCACCCTGCACACTGACAGCTGTGGCGTAAAAGAAAGGAATACCGGTAGAGGGAAAGGGAGTCTTCTTGATGTCCAAGAGCGCTTTTGCAAACAGGGCAATGGCAACGACCTTGTCCACAAGTTCTGAAAAATTGATATTTGAGGACGTAGAGAGTGCTGGCGCGTCGCTCAAGTATGTGCCAATGTCAGAACCAGTTCTAACATCAACGGACGAGGTTGTGAAAGCCATTAAGCTCCTACAAAGTAACAAGGCCCCTGGGCATGACGAAATAACCATAAAAATGATCAATAATTTCCCCAAAGTTCTGACAGACTGTATCGTAAATATTTTCAACTCCTGCCTGAAGATTGGCTATTTTCCTGATACATGGAAAATAGCCAGGATCGTAATGATACCCACGCCCAGGAAAGATTGTGGAAACGCCAGTAATTACAGGCCAATCAGTCTTCTAGCTATCAAAGGAAAACTCTTTGAAAAGATCCTGCTGTCACGAATGAATCTAGTGATAGATTCGCACGATATCATTCCAGAGTTTTAGGCTGGGTTTCGACCAGGTCGCTCCACGACTCATCAGATCACTAAGGTTGCCGAAGACATTACCGATGGTTTTAATACAAGAAATACGGCGGTAGCATGCTTCCTTGACTTTGCCTCTGCTTTTGACAGTCTGGCACAACGGTTTACTTTTTAAATTAATTGACTCCAATTTTCCAGTTTATTTAGTAACAATTTTAGCTTCCTTTATAAATAATCGGACTTTTTATACTGTTTTTAACCTAGCGATCTCAAAAATGTTTAGCATTAACGCAGGGGTGCCTCAAGGAAGTTTGCTATCGCCAAGCTTATTCAATATTTTTATCTCTGACATGCCTCAGCGTGACAACTTGAATGTGTATCTTTATGCTGATGACACCACTCTCTTAGTGAAGAACTATGCACCGAATACCACAAATAAGGTCCTCCAGAAGCACTTGGACAATGTGTATCGTTGGTGCGACATATGCAAACTCAATGTTAACATGAAAAAATGTTCAAGAGTGGTTTTCAGAAGAACGAAAAAACATTAAGATATGACAGAACTTTGCTGGGGCAAAAATTTTATTCCAAAGGCAACCTCTCCAAAATTCTTGGGCGTACTTTTAGATTACCAACTGACATGACCACATCAATGCAACATTAGTAAAAGCGGAAGCCGCAGTTCTTTCTTTAAACTTTTTATTTTTTAGCAACAAAATTGCCAAAAGAACCAAGATTATTCTCTACAATACACTCATCAGATCAATCCTTACATATGCATGCCCAGCCTGGCTCTAGACATGTAAGTATCTCTTAAACTCAACAAATTCGAAGAGAACACTAAAGAAAATTTTTAATCTGCCAAGATTAACAAGGTCAAATGTATTGTACGAATCTGTTAAGATGAAACCTATTACCGAAACTACGTCAGATATGACCAAGAATTTAAATGACAAACTTCCAAATGTTCCCTCTAAAATCTTTAGCGAAATGTGGAACAGTCCTAAAATGTTTAGGAAAAAATTGTACAAAAGACCCTGCAATGCAGTGCGCCTATGAGTTACTGTAGGATTAATATGCTTCAAAGTTGCAAAGTTAATTTCTTAGAATAATTTATGATTTTGTAGCTGTGTCAAACATTTCCTTCTTACAGTTTAAACAGTAAGGCCATTCTTGACATAAGATTTTAAACATGAGATCTCGGCGGATAAAACCTTTTAGAGGCCTGGAGCCGTCATCTAGTATCCCTTTCGGGAGTGACGACCTGAGTTGAGTTTTATCACAATATGTCTGTAAGAAAGCGAATTGCTACTGTAATTAACAGCTATCTGCGTGCTTACAGCAATCCTAAGAGCTATTTCATAGCTAGGAGAAGCCGAGTGCGTATCACAGCGTGTTAGAACCAAGGAGAAGACAGAGCACGCTTAGAAAGCTATTATCATCGCTACAGCATTGATATTCCTGGATAATCCAGCAAAAGCGATAATGGAGAATTCCATTGTTGGCGCCTCGCCAACCGCCATCACTGTATCATCACCCGCCATCTAACTGGAGATACGCCACGCCTCCTAGTGTTCGGCCCCGGTACCAGCACCACCGCTCCAGTCCAGCCAGCATCTGCCTCAACATCCCGTGACCCTCGCCTTACTAAGAAGATCGCCGAGGTACAGATGAAAGTCTGAGGCTTCACCTCTGTCTCCCATAAAAGAAAATACTTCATCAACATAGCAGAGGCGACAGCGGCTGCCTCGAAAGTATCCACCACCAATCGATTTGCTCCTTTGGCAAATCACATCTCCGGCGAAGAAACACCCGCTGAAGCACCTGCTCGAATAATAAAATTTAATAATAAATGCCTTTTCCTTGCCTGCAGTTTACTTCTTTGGTGCACTTTACTTCCTATTTACTCAATTACTTCCTATTACGTGGCTGAACTTAGCTATAAGTGTTTCTTCTTCTTATCTACTTCAAGAATACACTAATTTGTAACTCACGATCTACTATTCTACATTCCGAGGCATTTCTTATGGCGTAATAAATGGTAAATAATAATAAAATGGTCGTTAAAAGAGAAATTACTAGGTTGACGGTTAAGTTATTGCCTATTTGTGGAACCTCCTAATATGCATGATACAAGCTTCTCATTCCTATCTGACTTAAAGTTGAGAGCAGCGGTTAATCTCTGCTTGCTACATTTCTGGAAGAGTGAATACCAACTGTGTGGGTGGTTGGAGTAATTGAAGTTAAAAGTCCCGAGATTTAAAACAACTAAAGTTGCATTTTCTTGAATTTTATGCCCGCTTAAGGTGTCTGCCCACATGTCCATTAATTCTTCTTCAACATGCTTATGAAGAGCTACATTTTATTGCTTAGCATTGTGTACATAAAGTGTAAAATGCGACAGACAGAAATTAATTAAAAATGATTGAAATGCTAAACCATTTGCAAAGCATGAGTTTGAAATGCATTCGAATTACCAATAAATTCACCATTGTCATTTGAAATTGCAACTCCTCTATCCGAGGATGGAATCACCTTCAGTGATTTCATACATCCGTTTCATCGATTCCATCAATCTACATGGGAGAACAGATTTAACTCCAATGCCATCAAAAATACCAAATGCTAGTAAAATATCAGCGCTAAAAAATAAGAGAGTGCTCTTTAAAATGGTACTGCAAGAGATACTTGACACAGAGAGAACTTTTCTCTTTGAAAAATAGTCCGCCACCAATCCAAACCGAAGGTAGCGAATAAAACAGTTATTACCGAGGCTGCAATACTCTTGAAGTAATTAGTTTCCTTTCCACCGAAGACAACGTGAGTAATTTATGAGGCAAAGCAGCATTTCCACATCGCAAGGAGAAGAGAAGCATTTCAAAAATAAAATTCTCAAAAAATGACATCTGAATCCACGAAACGACGTCCATAAATTTCCATCGAGAATCCCATCACGGGAAATGAAAAGTTCGAAAACGGAAGGAGGAAAGCAGCGCCAAAAACTCCGTACAACCGACAGTGCGATAGATCGAGCGATTCAGGTCAACTGCAGTTTTTCTTTTCACCATCGTGAAAAATCGCTCAAAATTTCATATCTACAAAGTTTGGAATGCTTCAAGCTCAGGTTTTAAATATGTGACGTGACGTGAAATATGTGGACGAAATTGTTATAGGACGAAGTTGAGACTGAAGTGTGTACCATGGAAAATCTATGGAAATCAAAAGTGTTGCAGCAATATCCTGCCCTCACATTGCGTGACTTTGCACAAACCTTGAGCTCACGGCTGCGATGAAGTAGACAAGAAATACCATTGCGGAAACATTTCAAGAGTTTCTTAAGTTTAATCTTATAGACTAAAAGCATGACAAATGCTTCACCGATTGGCAATGCATTTTGTGCTTCAAGGCATGAATATCCAATGAAACGTTTCCTTAAAAATATATAAATTTGATTTTATTTTCGATTTAGAAGTAGCACCCAGGAGAAACCGAATTTTATATTCTACATCTTGACGAATGTTATTTTACAAGCATAAAATTTATATGCAACGAAGTCATAGCTTGGATAAAAGTATTAATATACATTCCGTTTTCAAGTTAATCGATACTCTGAAGGAACGGAGAATTCTTGTATATGTTTCAATATTTCAAACAAAGTGAAAATGTCTTATATTTGAAACGGCTTTTCTTTGAAGCTATTTATGATGTAGAATCCTTCGTCGAGTTAGACTTGATCAATCTTTTCCTTCCAGACCATACACTTTTTAAGAATAAATCCAGAAATAAACTATTCATTCGACACATTCGATCACATAAAACCTATATAAACACATTCGAAGAATGAAGAAACCAAAATTATTTTTTGTTTCTTCGTTCTTCCCCAAAAACCAAAGAACCCATAACCAAAAGAGATATCTGAGCACTCTTATCAGCCATCCTGATCAACACCAACCCCCTGGAACGCCAGGCCATATCAAGCATCATTAACCAAGCCGCCAAGGTAATACTTGGCATACAGGTGTCCCCCACCTTCTCCCATAACCACCTCACTCCCATCATTAAACACTTCTCTCTATTTACATGAATTTCCTGCATGTGGGCTTCGTCAACGGCAATGGTGCCATATGGAACAAGAAGCCTCTAATAATGAACCTACCTGCAACCCGCAACATCGCAACCTTCGCTATCGCCAAGACACTGCTTACCAGACCCATCAGTTTTCCTGGATTTAACTTCTTCAGCAACCTACTTCTACAACTTCTTCTAGATATCGAACGAGCATTTGACTCCATCTGGCACACCGGTCTCATCAATAAACTCTCCAGCATCCCATTCTCTTTACAGTATATTGCCATGACATACCTCTACCCAATGCAGAGGGCATCCAACTCACACAATACGCCGATGACACAGCCACTACTCCAGCAAAGGCCACATCTAACCTCCAACAATACATCTACTCAGGAAAACGGGTAAGGGCGACATTGCGCAAGATGGTGCGCACCCAGGAAAAATCCCAAGGAAGAATGGACTTTAAAAAAGTCTGATTGGACCGAGAATCGAACCCGGGTCTCCCAATTGCCGGTCGGGTGCTCTGTCCATTGAGCTATCCCGGCAGAACATCTCTCCAAGCCATTCGGGAGACTTTGTCTCCCGAATGTTTTTTCAAGTCCATTCTTCCTTGGGATTTTTCCTGGGTGCGCACCATCTTGCGCAATGTCACCCTTATCCATTTTCCTGTGTTTCCAACCTGAAGGGGGTATCCTTTCCACCACTTTGTGTGGCCAGTGCTTCTATGAAGCTGCGACAGCGATCAATGCCACTATGTGGACAAATTCGCAAAGACCTTGCCGACAGTCTCCCGAATGGCTTGGAGAAATGTTCTGCCAGGATAGCTCAACTGAGAGCACCAGACCAGCAATTGGGAGACCCGGGTTCGATTCCCAGTCCCATCAGACTTTTTTCAAGTCCATTCTTCCTTGGGAATACATCTACTCCCTCGAAAAGTGGATGCAATGTTGGAGGCTCTGACCAAACCCACAAAAATCCTCTTTTATATTATTCACAGACAGCCATGAACACAGACAATTCACAAGGCCCCACCTAAACTCTGGCAATGGGGAGAAGACATCACCAGCACCTCCAGCTGCAACTACCTTGGGGTTACCTTGGACAGGCACCTGAACTTCAATCTGCACCTCCGAAACGTCAGGGACCAGATGAGCAGAAGAATCAACCTGATCAAAGCCGTCTGCCCACAAGGAAAGGGAATCAGCAACCAGGGAGCTATCTCACTCTACAAAGCATTTGTTCAACCTGTTGTGGAACACCCATGCACAGCAATCACCCCACGAGCAGAGGGAGCCCTCAAAGACATCGCAGCCACAGAAAGATTTCTACTCAGATACATTGCTGATGTATCAATCACATTTCCATCCAAAGAGATCTATGAGCTGCTTCAAATAGAACCAATCCTCCACCGCATGACCAGACAACGAGCCACAACATTCAACTGGCTAAGTACCACCCTCCCAAAACTACTCTCCCGGATTATGGCTCCCCTTTCCCGCCTTCTCCCCAAACAGCCCTAATTTAAGCACTCTTCTCCTGCTAGAGTAGCAATGGCCTCACACCCCACTTTCTTTAATTTTGAACTCACCCACCCACCGATCCGATCAAAATTCCCACTCCCCCCATCACTCCTACCAATACCAGGGCTCCCGCCATTCCCCCGAAGGAGAAACCGCAAAAGACAAAGATGCTACTAATCCCACTCCACTCTTCTCTTATCACACAGGAAACCACTTCAACAAAGGACCATCGACGGAACAGCCAAAAACCAGCAAATAAACCACTCCAATACAAACTACGACTACAGCCTCAGAAGATAAGAAAAGAAATACACCACTAATGGCACCATACCACATCGGAGAACCAGCTCGGCGCCTCATGCCAAAATGAAAAGCTCTTGGAAACCATGACTTGGCAACTTGCCACAAAATGTATCAACCCATGGCACCCAACGCCACAATGTAAATAACGAATGTATATATATGACCCACCCTAACCTTCATGCCTGCGGTAGGTTTTGCTGGGTTTTCCTACCGCCTAGGAAAAATGACAGGCATTCCCTTCCCGGTAACTCCACCTCCCAAATGCAAGCCCTGGAAAGGCAATGCCTACAGCTGGACCGCTATGTACCAAATGTAATAGAAAGCAGGAAATAAAGATTTTTTTAAACTGAAACTGAACTACCACCATCGACGAGGTCTTCCAACAGCGGGCGGAGAATTTCCACCGGCGACTTGCAGAAAAAAAGCGACCCATCTTCGGCAGATATTGGAAGAAATTCCACTCCCATGGGACTTCTTTAGATGTCCCATCTCTTCGCTGGTGAAGAAAGAAACCCTCCCTGCATCCTGGCGTTACAGTGCATGTCATCTGGCGCCCTAATGTCGCATCATACATGCCGAAATAATTAGGAATTTCGGCAACATCGCTCTTGGCCCTGCAAAGGGCCATCTGAGTCGGCAGCGCACTCACCGAGGACGACCCAGATTATGGATCGACTGGCCGACAGAGACCCCAAATTGATGAAACTGCATTTTGAAGGAACACCTGGCGAACGACCAAACATATACTCATGCCCTTGTTTACAACCTCCGACACTGACCGGGCGGGCGACTACTGTCTCTTAGACGACTTTTATCATAATCCCATAACAAAAGCTTAGCAAAGATTTTTGACGTTTTGTGTCTTGAAACCGACAATGTTGCTTGTTTCTCCGGACCAGGACGACTTTTTTGACAGAATGTTTGGTTCTTATGAGATCTCTAGCTTCATCAATGTAACAGGAAGGGTTTTGAGGGCAATTTCCCCTTTCTTCTTATCTGAGACGAGAGCTTGGTGGTTTCCCCCATCTCTAATTAGCTTTAAGCATCCTTTAAAGGAGTGTACTCCCTCAGGACGGCTAAGTTTCATTTGATTTTCTTGAGGACACGTATTTTGCATCAGGCATATTTAAAATGGCTGCGAAGAGGAAATGGCTCTCATAAGAGGATCTTGAAGGCAAATTTTTCAACTTGTCCTTAAAATTTATTGTCATATAGGTCATCGTTGCGACAATTGTTTTCATTTTCAATGATTCATATAAGTCCTTAGACCTGGTAAGTTTTGGAATATTTAAAATACTTTCTAATGTTCTTTTCTCAAATCTATCTAATTTGCTTAAAGGTACTTGCTAGTACAAAGCCACGCTGGGTAGGCATGTCAAAATGGACCTTATTAGTGCGTTGTACAGGGTAATCTTTATCTTCTTAGCGAATTTGCTATTGAAAAATAGGATATTCATCGAATGAATGGCGACTTCTGCTTTAGTCAAAGTAGCATTAAAATGGTCTCTCCAAGTCAATTTCTCATCTAAATGTACTCCTAGGAATTTTTGCGAAGTTGCCTTTGGTATAAAATTTTCACCCAAGCGGAGTTCCGATGTGTCTTTGTGTTTTATGGTCCTTCTGAAAACTACTCTAGAGCATTTGTTGGCATTGACTCTCAGTTTCCATACATTACACCATTGATGTACCACATCTAGATGCTTTTGGAGCACCTTGTTTGCATGTTTTCGGGCATAGTTCTTTACTAACAAAGTGGTGTCATCTGCATAGAGGTAAGCATTAGAGTCGTCTTGCTGAGGCATGTCAGAAATGAAAATATTGAATAAGCTCGGCGATAGCAGACTTCCTTGAGGCACCCCTGCGTTAATATTGAAATTTTTTGATTTCGCTAAATTAAAAACAGTAAAAAATGTCAGATTCTTTAAAAACGAGTGTAAAATTTTGATAGAGTGGGAAATTTGAGTTAATAATTTTAAAAATTAAACCATCATGCCAGACTTTGTGAAACTCAGAGTGGTAGTCTAGGAAGCACACTACCGCCGTTTGTCCTATATTAAAAGCGTCGGTAATGTCTTCAGCAACCTTTGTAATTTGCTGAGTTGTGGAGAGACCTGGTTGAAAGCCAGCCTGAAAATCTGGAATAATCTTGTTTGAGTCCAAGACCAATGTCTTCCAAGAAAGCAGAATTCTTTCGAATAATTTTCCGATAAATGATAATAGACTTACTGGCCTGTAATTATTGGTTCTGCCACAATTCTTTCCTGGTTTTGGTATCATCAAGATTTTGGCGTTTTTCCATGTAGTTGGGAAATAGCCGATTCTTAAACAACAATTGAAAATTTTTGTGATATAGGCTACTATCACAATTGGCAAATGTTTGACTATTTTGATCGATATCTCGTCGTGTCCTGGAGCCTTATTAGATTTTAAAAGCTTAATCGCTCTCGCGATCTCATCTGGAAATTTCAACCTGTTCTGACGTTGGTGCATACGTAAATGCCACGCATGCACTCATGGTTTCCTCAAGTGCTGATTTTTCGGAGTCTACTTTTTCTGTGGTTAAGGATGAAGACGTGTTCAGGAGTACGTTGCCTTGGTCGTGTTTGGGCTTTAAGATTACCTTCCCTTTCTTCGTGCATACTCGTGAAAATTAAAATTCGAAGTTTAAAAGATAATCGGAAAGTTAAACACTTGTTAAAATTTAAAAAATAAAATATTAAAAAGGAAAAGCAAACAATTTTCCAGAATCTAAAACCATCTGGGGCCTCCGAGGCCCCAGAGTCAATAAAATAAAAATACCACCCAAAATAGATAAAACTATTATAGAGTACATTAACTTGTTTAAAATAAAGAGGGGAAGGTTGAGTCCAATCGCCTCGGATCACCATTGGCCCTGTAGGGCCGATAGAACTTATGACACTAAATACAATGGTTTATTGAACGAAAACAATCATAAATAAATAAGATGTATTAGCAAATACTTGGTGAGAGAGCCCTAAGAAGGACCAACAATCACCAACGAAATTACTTACAAATGGTAAAGAATTATCCGCTACTGTGCCTGCATCTAAGCTGGATCTGGGGTGCTATGCCCTATCATTCCGATATGCATGGAATTGGGTTTTGATCGGAAATTTTAGCCATCTTGGCAGATTTTACGACTGGAATCCCATTTGGTATGCTCTATCTCAGAATTCAGATTATGGAACGGAATTAAATTCCGTTTGTACTGGAATTGTTCTCACCTACAAAAAGTAGGTGGAATCTAGTATGTAAACAACAAACATGGCGGACCGACTGTCTACTACGATAAAGATTAGGAAAAGGAGAACGAAATGATGAGCCGTAGCACCCTTAGGGATTCTACAAATCCATTTGCTATGACAGCTGAGTACATTCGCGAGTAATTTAGGTTACCACAGGAAAGAGTAGCGTATTTAACATAACCCTTAACACCCCAGCTGGGGCAGCTGGCAAGATGAACTGGAATTCCAGTTCATTTACTGGTATTATACATTAAATATTGATTTTATTGGGATGTAAGCAAACGGGATATGCAATGCATGTAGACAATAATATATTTATGTAATTTACGTATGATTCCTAATCCTGCAGATTCTCTGTGCCCTTAAAATCTTTGCAAGTGGAAGCTACGAGGCTAAAGTTGGGCAAGATTATTTATATTACTAATGCTAGAATGTCCTAATCGTTAGTGTCATCGGTTCCTTAAGTAAAAGTGAAATACTCTATGTTCTATGAGTCGTATTTGGAACTCAACTTTTATCGTGAAATGCTGGGATTGGATTGTTTGATTTTTTTTTGAAGGTCTACCTAAGCATTTAGAAATAGGTAACTATATTCTTCTATGATTTATAAGTAAGGAGGCGGAACGAACTCTATGACTAATCAAACTAAGGTAGCATTTTCATCATGAAGAAAAACGCAATTAGTGTTACTATGATCTACCAATTCGTTTCGAAGTCGTAATAAGTGCATTTTCCTTTACAAATAATAGCATAGCATTGCTCAGCGGAGTCAAGGCTGAGGTAGTGGATTATAGAAGAGGACACAGAATTTTATACAATTTTATATTTGTAATTACAACAATATTAATATCTAAATGACATTTAAATAAAAGTTATAAAAGTCTCATTTCCCCCTACCATACGCGACATTTTGTATAAGTTTATAAAGTATAGCTCTAAGGTAAACACAACTAATTACGTTCTGTTCACAAAAAATTATATCTTAAATACTTTCTATTAGTTCCTTACAACATCATGATCAAACAGCAAAGCAAGGAAACCCAACAGAGGATTTGTAATTCACACTATGCCATATGCTTCCCGTATCTACAATACACATTCATCGTCTTTGGAGGCTTTCAGTGATTACTATATTTAATCAGTAGTCAACAATAAGCATAAAACGAATACATTCTATTCCGTAAACGATGGCCTATTCTTAATCACATAAAAAATGACAAATCAATGTATACAATATCTATAGAAGGACTCAACAATTTCATTAGTTTACGGAGAGGTGACCCATGTGCTAAATAGAAATTTATTTAAATACTTTTTCCATTACAAGACATTTTCCACTGAACTCACCCTTCAAAACTTCAAAATTCATAATAGATGTAAACACTGGTAAACACCTGCCTAGCAGACTGCAATTACTCGCCAATGCGCATGAGCTTTGATGAGAATGTAGTAAAGCAAGTCAGTAGAATACGTAAACCTTGCAACACCGTTACGAAGAAGCTTACTCGCAACAATCATAAACGAAATGAGATTGGGCATACCCATTGTCACCGAATTCTAATTCCGGTCGTTACGGAGAGGCTTCCTCGGAATTCTGGGATTACTCATTCCGTTCGTTACGAACAGATAGGGCATAGAACCCCAGAGCTGAAATATCCATATATGTATACACAAAGACACAGACAAGCAATATGCTGAGTTTATTTCGTTTGAATTCAAATAGGCACCTACTCGCAGTGGAGGTCCGCCATTCATCGAGTTCCACCTGCAAACGCCTGACGGCGCAACCATATGGCGGCCAGCTTCAATACGGAGAAGCCCGCCAGTCTGGGGAAATTCTGAATCTCACCAAATTGAAAAAGGTTTCCTGAAGCGAATAATGTGCGGCATCAATGCAGGTGATTATTTGAATAACCTTTAAATAATTTTTGGAAAGTTAACTAGGCTCAGTGATTTTTCTTAAGTAATCTGCCTTATTAATAAGAACCATGACCCATTCATACCTACCAACTGTTTTAAAACAGAGTCGTAGATAGGACCAAATACCTGTCCGCCAAACATCATTAAGTTAAGATTGAGTGACTCTTAATAGTAAGACCTCAGATCACGTGGCGGCAGATCCCAAGACCCCCGATCATGTGACTGCAGATAGCGTGTCCACAGATAAAAGTCTGTGAAATCATTCCTGATGTCATCTAGCCCACACTTAGGGAATAGTGTTAAATCCATGAACCACTGAAGTCCTCGACAGTAGCATAGTCAAGATTGCGTTTACACTGTTTGAACCCGGTTTTGCAATTTTATATATTCTATATTCGCTTGACTAGCATTCCATTCGCATATCATACAGAAATCGCAATGGAAATTTTAAATTCATCACACCTTCATGCACGAATTTCTGCTGAGATGCAGAGGAAATCTCGTAAAACATACAGAATTAGTATAAAGTCGTTAATGAGGAGTAAAAATATGTCGATAAACTGCCGATGTTAAACACGCGGAACATAATCCATCGTCACAACAAAAAGTGGAGATAACTCTAAAGGTAAATGATCCCAGATAACTCACGAACAGTCCTATATTGTTGTTCCCTGACAACTGACAGTGAGATTTTTGGGGGTGTCGTATGGAACATCCTAGAACAGCTTGCTGATCTAGGATATTCCATATAGCAGACTTGAACTCATCAGTTCAAAGATCTTAGTTCACAGAATCTTTCTTTGTCATACCGAAAATATTATATATGACAATAAAGATGCTCACTTCACATCCCATGGATTAAAGTTGGTATATCATTTAAATAGAATGGAGAAACAAATCAGGAAGTGTAAAAAAATATTCTAGTGTGCCACTATCGAAAAGGACGAACTCCTCTGCTCAATCGCTTTCATAACCTAAACTGATCATCCTTAATAAACATCCTATGACTAAGCTCTAGCACAATAGCCTCAAATGTCATTCCACTTTCCTTATGTTCAAATGCATTATATTACCATTCGGTTCTCGCTCTGTAAAAAAACAGGCTCTTTTAGTGATATAACATGAATTTCAAAGCTTATTTAATTATGAATATTTAATCATGGTTATACGACAAAATGATGATAAGTTTGCTATATTTTTATGAAAATTTTACTGACATAGAATCATGAAAATTCTTGTTGGTAATCAAATCAAAGAGATCACTACAAGCAATCGAGAAAATGGATGAATCTTTTTATAACATTTTTAGCTGATCGAGTCATTTGGCATACGTACTGAGGTCTGCGTAGCCTCTGAAATACTAATTCCTTTTTGACATTGTCAATAAACTAAGAAGATTCTGATTTATACATAAAATTAATTTAATATATTCTCAAAATCTCGCTAGAAGATTTTTCTTACGGAAACGAAATGTAGGATCGTCAGCATATAGAAAAAATGTAGCTGGCGACTACCTTTCTCAACGCAGTTTGCCGAAACTCTCCACACCTCCATAGATTTCCCCATATCGTTTATCACCAAAACTCTTTGACAGGAAAATTAGTATCATTGGTAGAAAGAGAATATAAAGACGCAAAAAACATAAAATGGGTCACATGATTAACGTTGTGTTTTCAAGACGTTGGAAGGAGTATACAAGACAAGATAAGAAGGCTGCTCAATATGCTGTGCAGGCTTCTCCACCTCTAGAAATCTATGGGGAATGCAAATTCCATCTATCGGAGATAAAACTTAAAAAAGTGACATCAACTTATCGTACGGTTATCCCTCTATAAGTTCACTCTACGCTACTACTTACACAGTTGCAAAGATTGTATTAAGCATTGGATGAATTATTAGAGAAACCATTGATAAGATTAATAATTGCCTGAGAGATGTGAGACTGAAACAACCACTCACCAGTTTCTTGAAATACTGCTTCCCGACTCTGCTCTGGTGAACATCCATTTCTTTCTGGAAGTTCCTGATGCCTACCTCAGAGACTAAATTAGAGTGCAGCCTCCAGGGTTGTTAATGGCACAGATGATACATATGAGTCTTTCCCCATGGTGGGTGAGGTTGCCTATTCACTGCTCAAATCATATTTCATAGTGCTAGGTAGGTCCATTGTTTGCTTTCTTCTGGAAACTTAAAACTGCAGGTACTCTCCTCCAGGGGAGACTGAGTACTTATGGGGCACTATGTAAAGCAAACAAACTATTAAGTGCATATTCAAAAAGGTAAGCCTGGAAAACAGGTAAGCAGCAAAGATGGCCATTTAATGGGCCATAAACTATGCAATGATATTGTCACACCATTGGCATCGGGCTGGCCTAATAGTTAATCACAGTTAAGGCTCCTTGCATGAAAAATTTTAATGTCCCCATGTTGAAAAGTTCTTTGACCTTTTTACGGCCCAATTCACAGATTCATTCACACAAATGAGGTGTTCAGATGTCTGTGGGCCACTCCAGGGCTAGGCTAGTGTAATAGAAAAAGATTGGTCACATAGTTTTCAGTCACAATAAAATGTAAAAAAAATCTGGATCAGAGTCTTTGGTATGATTGAACATTGGCGGACGTTTTAAAGAGAGGTGGAATGCTAATTACTTCAGTTAATGAAATTTAGTTGATCTTAAATTAAGCTTCAAAGTTAAATAAATTGAGGCATTTGGTTGAAATTGAAAATGTTTAAAAATTTTTCTTGAATGTTACATTCATTGGAATTCAATGTAAACTGTTGAATTGAAGTGAAAATTGATATTAAATTACAAGGTTGCTTAAAATACGCACATTTTCAAGGAGATATGAGTAAAATGCGAGAAATTAAGAGAAAATTAGATAAAAGAAGAGAATATAAAAAAAAGGAATTTAAATACCATGGGCAGCTTCAGGATGTTCAACAGCTTTGCTGGATAATCAGAGGCTACTTAATCAGAGCACTTCTGCTAACTAGCATTGAAGTTTAGGATCCAGTGTCCAATTTTAGTGCACCTAGAGTCACTAAGCGCCAGCTTAGTCAGCCTCAACTTAATACGAGTCAGCTTAGTTTGTGTCAGCGCATCACTGAGTGGCATCAGGGGATGGGATGGCTTCACTCAGCATAGGAAGCTACAGGTGAAGGAGCGCCCTCTCAGCTCATGGAAAAGACCTTGTCTTCTGAGAAGGCCCTGAAAAGAGTATTAGGAAGGTTAATAGTTCTGGATATCAGACCTTGACTAATTTTTTGATTCTTCACTCTACCAGCTTCCTGGAGACCTCATAGCAGGTTGCTTTCATTGGGATGTCCTTAATCACCACTCAGATAAATGGTCTCTTTGTCACTGGTTATGCTCTACTTCAGGATGAGGGCAGCTGTCTCTGTCAATGTTCCTCCTGTGCTAAGTTTGGCAAGTCACTAGACCTGAAAATAGAGCACATGGGAGCAGAGAAAGAGGGAATGGGTATAACGGAATTAAGGAATATAGGGTGTTTCGGGTAAATGAAGCAAGGAGGCCTTATATAACAACATTAAGGTCATCTATAATGAGATCATGTGGATTGGTCTTCTCAGATGATCCCTGGAGGAGTTGTCCGTGTAGGCAACCTCACGTCATGACGACTCCTTGCCTGCCCTGAGGAGAAGGCTTAGCTGGAAAAAGAAAATTCCATCAGCCAGCTCAAATAGTCATGTAAGAGAGAGGGCCACGTTGCTGAAATAAAAGAATGAGATATTAGCGTGATTTAGCAAAAGGCTTCTCAAGGAAGCAGCCCTTCAGAAGGGCTACGTTAGGTTACTGCAAGGTCAGTCCCATGTCATCCCAGAGGACAGATTTAGCAATCGTTGGATATGTTGCATGAATCCCTTGACGAATCACACAGAAAAAGAGAAAAAATTGAGAAATAGAAAGAAAAATACCTGCAAAGAAAAGCAAGGAATGATTAGTAGTTTAGCAAAGGCTTCCTCAGGGAAGCGGCCCTTAAAAAGGGCCATGTTTACACTCAGAAGGGTTGGTGTTACATCCCTCCCCAAATCCAGATTCAGCAATTTGTAACAGGAGAGTTGGATTCTTCTCTGATTTCTCATAAATTCGACAAGAAAACAATGTGGTGAGGCATCTCATGATGACCCCCAATGTGGTGTTATCCTTTCTACTGCAAGTAGAGTGGCCGTGTACAAGAATGGTGTTTACAAAGTTTCACCCATATAAAATTGATAATTATATTCATGCTGCATGACATTGGAGACTATGATTTAATAAACAAAGAGTAATTCTACACCAAACATAAAACAGAATTCAACTTTGAATTGTCCTTCAATAGGGTCAATTTGTTGGAGCTTGTTAGCAGTCCAATGGATTTAGAATTTATGTCCTCAACTCGGTTGATGTTCTGTACCTCAGTGGTTGCTGGCAACTCTCTAATGATGAAGTCAAGGTTCCTTATTGCAGGTACTTGGTGAGTAAAGAAATCTTCTTTTCTGTTAATGAGGATGTATTTTCATTTGAGGAAGTATTTAATGGTGAGGCATTTCAATAGCATGAGTGCAGGCACAGCCATTTGGCAATTTGGTGAAAAAGTCAGATCCTTCTTCAGCTGATAAGCAATGATGGCCAGTTCTCATTATGATTTAACATGCTGGAAGGGATTTGCAACTTTGGACGCCTTGGATCAGGTTGTGGTGGATCTGGGATGGTTTCAAACAAGTAGGAATTTTCTTCTGGGTCAAATCTATTTCTTGCGAGACTTGGAGAAGGGTATGAAGAGGTGGCTCAAAAGGGAAGATGCTCCATAAAATGATGATAACAGTGGAGCCCTCCTCATCAATTGCAAGGTTTTTCAAAACACTAGGAATGTTACCTCTAGGTTTTCATTAAAATTAACATCATTATTAATATGAGTCTCAAAAACCTAAAGATTTGTTGAACTTTAGGCAGCACGATTAATTACCTGAGGACCTTTCACCAGTTATATATCTACCACTAACCAGAACAATGTCTTACACTATTTGATTCCACTCCTCTGCCAAATGCATGTACCATAGTCCAAGTAGGTTTGCCTTTAAATTTCCTGCATCATACTACAGACAGTATGAAAAATTCTGCAGGGCCACCAAGCCTCCTGAAGCAGCGTATGCAGCATTTTGCTGAGGTTCTGTCTCCATCATCATGACATGCTCAGGGGTGTTGGTGCACTCAGATGTGTTGTTGCACTTTTTTTTCAAAAGTTAAAGTGAAAAAAGGCAAAATGCTCCTAAATGGCAAGCACCTTAGAATGGGGGCCAGGCGCAAAATATTTCCTTAAGGTTGGAAAAAAATTTTCTCAACTTTTTCACTACTGCACACAAAATTGCTTCAGATGCACAAATAGAGGTTTCCCCCACTTCACATTGATGAGTTTTTTTACTTTTGCACAATTATCACTAAAAAAGCACAATATGCAATTCCTCTGTTATTTGAACAGTTTCCCTCAGCAGGCACACTGTGATGACATTCGGTATGACCCAATAGCAATTTGGCAGCACATTCTGCCAACTAATGGCCAATAAGTACATTATCCAATAACTTAACTTAGCCATGCATTTAATGCATATCCGGCATGTCAATGTTGGATTTTGATGTATTGCAGTGATGGATGCATATGACAAAATGGGAAGTATGAAATATTTAAAGAGACTGACTTTTATGTTTTTACTCGAGCACTTTTTACCAATGACTGGATATGTTTTATATTTAATTTTATTGGTTTTAGCAATGGGGAATGTAAATGTTTCCATTACTTTATATCGTTGGGGAAGATAAGCCACAGATATTTATAAGAAATTAATGTAGGGATTAATGTCTTGTAGTGTATTGGTGGGGGAGAGGATTTTTAATTGTTTACTCTGACATTTAATGTGGGAACTTTTGGAGGGGTTGATGCTTACGTGTCTTTTGAAGGACCAATTGAAAATGTTGGTCATGTTTTTATTTTGTTTAGATATTGCAGGATCTGGAGAAAAGGAAGTAGAAGAGAAGGTTAGATCGTCAGCATATAGAAATAGTGAACTGTCATTACATTTGAGGATGGTATTAATAACAATAATATCTTTATTTTAATGCTCTGGGCAGAGATACCCCTAGGAGCAACAAACATAAATTACTCATTTGTGTGTAAGCACAATTACAAGAAATATTATGTGACAACAAAGAAAAAAGAAGAATCAAACAATATCTCCACCATATCACAGAACTGCCTGTAGGAAATGAAAAACATAACATTACATGATCAACAATAAAGACTATTGAGATAATATAGTTACATATAATACATTTCATATTTACATACATTCATCTCAACTGATATTAAATATATCACTTACACAAGAGTTTTGTAACCTCTGGAGCTTGATCAATCAATTCTCTAGACAATGCTCTGAAAGCCAGAATCGATAATTGAAGTGAGGAAAGTTCAATGTAGTGACCATTGGTTTCTAGAATGCAATGGTAAGATATTACTTTTATTTTTATGCTGGTATAATATTAACATTGAAGCAGTACGTACTTGAGCATGCCATGTTAAGTTGTTATTAATTAACATTAATGACATTTGCTGAGAGAACTTGCTGAACATCTTCAAGACAGCTTCCTCTGTGGTTGGCACTGGTGCTTCAGTGGGTGGAGAATCACAGCAATTCATGATCTGATCAATCTTTTAAGTTCACAGTTCCGCCGATAGTGCAGGCACAGGAGAAACCATAGCAGTACTCCAAATTGGCCTGCACTTCTTTAAAAGTTCCAGTCAATTTTCATACTTAATAATGTATTTCACCAACACAGAATAAATAAGGAAACCTGTTCTTCGGTGCAGTTGAGAACCAAAGCAGTCCTGCTGCCAGATGAATCTTACTTGGAATCCCCATGCAGCTCAACCTCATAAAAATGTCATGATTTATCATCTTCCGTTATTTTGTTAATTGTCACCTTGAGAGTGGTATTTCAGTCATGATTTCCCTCAGGTTACAATTACCAATGCACAATTGGCTTTCTCTAATGCGGCTTTGGTGGTGAGATTAAATTAGAATTTTACCTAGGTGCTTCTAACCATTATTATTTAGCCTAAGTATTGTGATTGTGTTGATTAACTATGATTGTGCTAAATATCATCTATATTACCTTAGGTTACAAACTAATGCCAATTCTAATTAGGCGATACTGTCATCTTAATTTTCCTCTTTTCTTCTTTTACATTTTAATTATCTTTTTATATCTTTTGTTTTGTTTTTTTAATACGATATTTTCTGGTAAATAACATGCGCCTACTAGATAACGCGCATTTTTTAAACCTCTTCACTGTGATGATGTACAGATAAAAAGCATTTTTAAAATTTCCTCTGTGATAAATGCATTGATAACGCACATTTCAAAATAGCTATTATGTAGACGAGAATATTTTTTCACTACTGTAATGTTTTAATATAATTACTCTCGTATTTTGAATGGAATTATTTCATTACATTAACATTAACAATATTTTGGTTGAAATAAAAATGCCCTAGTACGTGAGTATATACTCCGTGACTTCCACATTATATGACGTGTGTTGTTGAGTCATTTGTTTCAGTGTTCAACATTCAAGATATTCAATGAAACGAGATTTTCCATAGTATATCACGCACTAGTATATTTATCATTTTTCTATATCTTTGTATAGATAACATGCATGGTTACCAACCAGAAAATACAGTATTTAATTTCTCTCCTATTATAGATTCTAGTTTATTTTCAAACATTTTTTTGACATATCTGTTGTATTTAAAACTCCTTTTTAAACCTTTTCTTCTTGACAGTACAGCGCCAGATATCATTGACAATTTGGTTATTGTTATTCTTAACACTAGATTAAAATTTTTATAACTTTTAATAACTCCATCCCTAACACTGATGAGATTGTTGTATTTCTTAATTGCTTAAGTAGGAACTAGTTAGTTAGCTATTGTTGTTCATCTTACTGTTCTATTACATTGGTTGTCAATTCTATGGAATGTTCTGCAAGAAACTCCAATTAGCCCTATACAAATACAAGTCTAACCAAATCATAATAATGAGCAAACTAAATGGCAGGGTTAGAAAATGTTGCTGGCTGTTGCAGAAGGGATACATGTAAAGAAAATGGCTAAGGGTAGTAACTCACATTTAAAGTACAGAATGGATTGCTTGGAAAGTAATGGAAACATTAAACAGGCAAGAGAAGGACCATGTGCAAGTTAATGGCGTACAGGAGGCATGCATGATGTTTAACTTTTCAGTATTCTGTAAAACCAATTTTACCAGTTAAGGTTAATATATAATTAACATCTAATGCTTGTTGAAAAAACAGATATCTAGGATGGAAGTAAACTCTGTAAAGATTAGTGATTTCATTCTAATCGCTAAAGCTAATGCCTAAGTATTCTAATTTATTTAAATTAACCCTAGGTAGAATAATAGAATTAGTGTTACCATTAACTAGGAATGTCACTCCACTACTGTTTGCCTATCATTTCAGATGAGATGGTAGTTGGGGCAGTAGACTTAGAGAGCTTTAGAGATGGGTTTCTTGAAGGGCACCGATGCTGATGTTCCATTCCTCTCTGTCATTTATTAGTTCAGTTGATTTATTCTGTAGTCCATGACAGTTCTAGGTCATAAGCTGTGTGTCACAATCCATGGATCCTTCAATCTGAGTTAATATAAACTTTTTTTTGACCTGGATTGTTCAGTTTATTTAATGTTTTACTACATCATTGGTCCAGGTTTCTAGGTCTTCTGAATCAGTTTTTATGGCTGGTTGAGTTGTTGGTGATGGTAGCTGATGGGGAGGCTATGAAGCTTTCGGTGAAGTTATCTGAAGGATATGGTTGGAAGAGAGGGGAACTGGAATTGTAAGTTAGGAACCACAGTTGGTTTGCTGCAGTTGATATCTGCTAGTTTGACCATCGTATAGGAAATGTATCCTCAGTAGTTTCTGGGGAGTTCTGGTGAAATTTGTAGCAGCGGGCTTGGTCTTCTTTTTTTTTCTGCAATCTGTACTGGACTAATGCCCCCACATGCAATGAAGCTGAAGGACATTACCAGAAATTCCATTTTGTGGAGCACTGCTTTAAGTTCATTTGCTAAGTCTCTTACATTAATAATCCCATACAGCTGGAGTGCATGTTGACATGAGGAAGGTGTGTGCCAAACTAGTTCTCAAGATGTTGATGGACAATCGGAAGAATCACCGGGTGACTTTCACGACTGAAATTATCAAGCGCCCCAAACCCCCTACAGTGCAGACATGGCTCCGGCCAACTTTTTTCTCTTCTCGAGGATCAAGACCATCCTGAAAGGAATCCGTTTTGGGTCAATTGAAGCCAAAATGGTGTGACAAGGGCCCCTGCCAAGGTCCCCATTAAAGCCTTCCAGGATGCGTACCATGCAGGTCAGAGTCTCTTAAGGTGGTGTGTGAGTGCCCAAGGGAACTACTTCGTAGAATATTGATTAATTGTAACGATATCTTCAATAAAAATATTGGTTTAAAAAAATTGTATTACTTTCCGGACATACCTTGTATGCCAGGGTAGTTGTGATCATTACCAAAAGGACCAATATTTTGGTTAGTTTACTTTTGGAAAGGTTGAAAATCTTATTATAGGAGAAGACTGACCTATTGGCCTTGCTCAAAATTTTGTCAGCATGGACTCTGCATGAATGCTGACAATCAGAAACATCTCCAAGCAACTAATTTTGTTCATACTTGACTTCAGAAATACACGTTTCCAGTTCTTTTCTTACCCAAAAAAAAAAACCATCCTTGAGTACTTATTTAGATTAGCCTTTGGTTTAAACAGGTCCCACATTCACAAATCTGATCCTACTGCCCATGAAGGGCCACCTGTATGACACATGGCTTACAGTTGTGACACTTATTAATTTAAATGATTTCTACGTTGTAAAATTATGAAATAGCACCATCTGCTAAAGTTATTTCAAGGAAAAAAGTTAAAATAAACCAGCAAATCCTCCTAAAAATATCATAAATATAACCAGGCACCAAATTCTAACAATTAATCAAAATAAAAAAAAACAAGGTTAGCTAGTTTCATTTAAAAATGAAAAATGTTTATTGATACAAAAATAAATTAAGAGAAAGGGTGTTATGTTGTTGCTTAAGAGTTATGTACTAATGTTTAAGTTTTCTTCTACGACTACAACTGAAAGATCGGTTGCATAGTAACATTCTTGCTTCGCATAATGTCTAACCAATTTTCAAGATCTACTGGGTCATGAGAGACATGGGTAATTACCAAGAACTTACATTTGTTAGAAACGATATACAAGCCTTAACAATTGTCTCTACTACCCTCACCACTAACATAAAAATTGATATTAACTCTACTACCATAGAGTATTCTTATAGAGTGCTCGCGTCCGTGCATATGCACTTTATTGGCAGAGATGTCAATCAGTTTTTGTGGTATTGTTTCATTTTCCAAAAAAGGTTCCTACAAGTCACTTAAAAACAGAAGCACATGGCTAACATGTGTTTTTACAAATATTACATCAGTTCAGATATTAAATGAATCAAAGAGATAGTAAGTACAGTCGACTCTGCTTGATAAGGTGATCGGACCTACATTTTACTGAGGCAGTCATTTATTTGAGCCGAAGCTCGAGGAACAAAAATGAAACTATTAAGATAATTTCCTAGTAGACTTGTAGTGCCCCTGTCGCCATTGGCACACGTCAGGGTTCCGT
>KZ309714.1:0-32198 GCA_000376725.2 Ladona fulva
ATGATTTGCCAAAACTGAATACCAACCTAAATAATGGACTTCTATGGAGTCTCAAAAGTTCTAGAGGATGGAGAGATATGGAACATGGGTCCCTTCACAGGGGCTACATTCATTCAAAGAAATAGCTGCCAGTTTATTTATATTAGTGATCAAGTAATTTGGATACATGCACAAAATTAGATTTATTGTTATACTTTTTCAGATTGTATTCAAATCATAATGGGAATCTTATCATACAAAATTAACATCATGAAATCTAAACCTAATTCATGAGAAAATTCTGGTTTTGTTAATCATCACTCATAAAACTGTTTTTGTCCAACCATTCTGTTTAGTTGTTCTTTTCAAATTCCAACACTATTTTTACAGATTCTTCATGCATAATAAATTCCCATTTCTTGGGCTTTTAGGCAATGATGCATGAGGGCATCAAAATTTTGAAAAATATGGCATATATGAGAATTTTTTGTGTTATGTGTAACTTCTACGTTATTCATTGTGTTAACTGATATTAAAATTTGTCAGAATAATTGGTAAATAATTTCATGGAGAACCCATAATGATATCAATTGAGAGATAACTTATTCTTGATCTTGAATTCATCTNCAGGAAAAGATCTATACAATTTTAAACATCAGTAATTTTCGTTTATGAAATACTTTTAAATACAAAGCCATTTAGTATATTTGGGTTATGAGTTGAAATAAACTGAAACAGTCTTTCGGAAAAAACTCGTTGACACGCATCAGGGACGCAGTACATAAGCCTAGGTTCATTTGAGGGTGAAACCATCCCTGTAGGAGTGCTTTTACCTTGAGTGAGCCGAAGTGGCTCCTATAAGAATACTTCTGTTTTCGTCACAAAGGTCCTCACGTAATCTATTTATTTTGCTTTATGTTACAGATGGAACTTCTCTATATTTCTTGCAGCTCAAATGGAACTCCCTAGTTCGAAAAATATAAATACATTGGTAGAAAGCTAGAGAAACCAAAGGGAAAGTAATCACTGCCAAAACTTTTCATTTTCTATTTTTGTTTGCTCTGCGGTCTTGGAGCTTAGGCGCGTCTAATTTTAATCGCAGCCTCAATACCGTCACCTCTTAGAAATAAGTTTGGGTAACAGCATCTAAGGACGCATATGCTCAACGAAAGTTAAATATATATAAAATTTTAATTTTGAGATTGACAATTTTAACATTAATCTGCTGTAGAAACCCCTGGTGTCCCCACCAGAAGTAGATCTGGAAAAGCTGTTTCCCCGTAAGCACTGTAGTAAAGTGAAAATGTGCAAAACCCAATATTTCTTCCTAACAATGAACTTCTACCATATGAGCTACAGTATGTAATGGAGAGATATTCATTGGCTTTACTGATGAGAAAAAAAAGCATTTGAGTGGAGTAGAGTTAATAAGGTGGATTATCGAGAAAAAAATAGTAGATTTCTTAAATCCAAGTAAAATATTTGTCATGAAACCCTATAAATCTTTATGAAAG
The DNA here is from genome assembly GCA_000376725.2 of Ladona fulva. Lineage (NCBI taxonomy): Eukaryota > Metazoa > Arthropoda > Insecta > Odonata > Libellulidae > Ladona > Ladona fulva. The sequence goes on from KZ309714.1 coordinate 1,494, forward strand.
GCATATCGGGTTTCATTGTGAGTTGAAATACAATGCAGTTTAACAATAAAGCAAGTTTTGTAATTGCTAATGTATTTTTCATTTCTAGAGATGAAAATTGTGTCCTCACCATAAAGAAATGAAGTAGAATCAAATGCTTGGAACTGAGAGAACAATAATCACAAGGCTGAAAGAATAAAATTTCATTCAAGAGATGATGAGTGGAATTGATTTGAGGATGGTATGTGTTTTGCCGGATGGTACTAGTCTTTACTTAGGAGACAAATGAATAGTAATTTAAAATCAGAAAATAAGTATTGGATACATAAGGTTAAGGTAAATATTAATTAATTCAACTATATTTAGATTTGTTTAATTTATTTCATCAGGGTTTCCAAAAGTTTCTCAAACAGAATCGCTCATTATTAAATATGCGGTAAGACCTACCAAGAGGAAAGAGAATTGACTGCTTGGAGTTGCATATTCTTTGGTGAAACATCCAAGATCATTAGAACCCCTTCAATATTACAATTTATCAAAAGCTATCTTTCCTAATCTTTCAACTTCTTTAAAGGTCAATTTATTTATTAACTTTTCAAATGTATCTTCTAACGAGAGTGTTTCAGAACAGACCCAAATAAATTAGTCACTTTTAAAAAGATAAAAAAAGTTTAAAAATCAATTTTAGAGCAAATATTGCTGGTTTATCCATAAAATATTAACATTATTTCGATAACAGTTTACAGAATAATCCTAAGGTAAAAGAATAATACTTCTACCTTTTCCCTACGTTCATAAAGTTTTTACAAATTTCCACATAGGGAGATGAAAAAAGACAAAATGTTTCCACCAGGGCTCAAACCGAAGACCTTCTCCATATATAGCAGACGTGACAACTACTACACTACGGAAGCTTTTTATATTCTCAAAAGGTAAGTGACAAAGCATTTTCTCCCTTTTATAAAACTCGGAAGCTAGGAAATATTCCGTTTGAAAATCCTGTTTATTGGAGTGACAGTTTATGCTTACATAGTTCTTTCGCATGGTATTTTAGAATTATCAGAATAAAGAAATCGAAAATATGACATTGGAATGTTAATAGTACTTAATCCTTCCCAGTGCTCGTCCCGACAGCTTTAAAATGCGACTTTCTGTTAAAAATTCTCAGTACTCGACGTCTCTTAAGAGATGTCGATAATTATTTTAACAGAATTAAAACGTTTGCATAGAAAAAATTGTAAAAATCTGTACCACAAGGGAAAAAACTGAAAATTTCTTGTTTTATTCTCAAATATGAAAAGTATCATTTATATATTTTTCCATGATTTTTTGGAATGCACTCGAATATTACATGTATCGAATTAACTGTTATAACAAAAACTTATTTTCCATTACGAATCTTTAAAGTCAAAAATGCTGTTACTTGAATTATCTTGGAGCTTACAATCCATCCAGAGTAATAGTTATAATGCATTCATCCTTGTTTCGTCTTGGAGTGTTCGTGAACAGATATTATATAGTGGGTTTTAGCAGGGGCTTATCGGTTAACCGATAATTAATTTTAATTAATTAAAATTTAACAGGATTAATAGAAAATTACACCGTAAAGATAATCTTATTTCTGGTTACACTACCATATGTAATGTGCATAAAAATATGTCTCCAAAAGAAACTGGAATGAGGAGAAATTAGAACGCATTCGTTGCATTAGAACATTAGAACGTTTGGATCATCTTCAAATAAATATGAAAAGATATTCTTTTAATCCAAGATTATAGTGAATTACACCGTTAAGATTACCTCATAATTGTTAACATGACCATTTTATACCATATACGCATAAAAATATCTCTCCGCAAGAAACTGGACTGCGAAGAAAGTTGAAAGAATGCGACAAAAAGTTACCCCTGGGGGGACTCGAACCCCCAATCCCCGGTTTAGGAGACCGATGCCTTATCCATTAGGCCACAGGGGCTACATTCATTCAAAGAAAAATCAACTGACTAATATTTACAAATGTAATAGTTGTAAAAAGTAGCCAAAAGCTGCTTCGAGTGGGTCCAAAGAAGAGGGGGAAGAGGAACTCAGGACCACCATTCTTATCGGGGTCTTTATCATCCCTTCAGTCAAAGATAGATATTAATAAAGGAAATAGTATTTTAGTCTATTTTTATTGTTTCGGCAGATGCTAACTAATACAAATCTGTTCCAACGTAAACGAGAAATTACTAAATATAATTAAACGGGGACTCGTCTTCTGCTTTTCACCCTGGCTTACAGCTGCTCTCGACGCATTTGGTTTTTCATAGATTCAAGGTAGCTTTTCACTTTCCGTCGATGAAACTGAAGCAATCATAGCATAACATATGTTATGCTATATAGTATTTTATATATATCTATAATACTATATAGTATTTTATTTATTCCGAGGAAAACTGATAACGTCATATTTAGCGACAGCTATAGGTTATTTCAGGTCCAAGCTCTCAGAATCCCAGTACCCTATATCATGTTGGTGCCGATCCTGAGGATTTAAAATATATGCTATAACAGTCGAATTTTAAATTTTCTCCCCTGGACTTACTGAATGCACTGCAAACCCTGCAAACCTTGTCTAAAACGTATCGTAATGTCTCTCGCGCCAAATTTATATCAATTCTTCAACTTTCGTGGATTGTTTTTCGATAGCATAGATTAAGAGCTAAATTTCGGGAGAAATATTAAAACGAAGGTACCCATAAATTATTACTATAGAGAGTGGAGGTTTCATCACGATCTATATAGGTATAGAATCTATAGGGTAGATTAGCTAATATGCTAATGCACCCCCTGCCATACGCCACTGGCGGCTTGCGGGATACAATTCTAAATATAAAATCTAAAACGTAACATTTATAGCAGGCTCACGCACATTGGGTATCATATGGGAGCCCGTACTTGTGAAATGACCCAAGCTGGAGATGCTTTTTTAAAATTACTACTGCCTCTTCTACCATCTAAGCATTCAATTGCTATGAAAGGCTATTTTTACGAAAATGGAACTTTATCCTCAGTTGCATGTAAGCTATGTGTTGCTGTAAATCGGTATATGCGTTGTACATTAGGCTAGCAATCAATTCACGACACCTAGGAGCATCTAATATACATCTTGATATTAACGTGAGCGTGTGTGAAAACTTACGAAGTCACGAATTTTGTTCGGCACGCTAAGTTTGCAGGAGTCATGATTAGAAGTTAGATTCATCCGCCACCAAGGAGGTAAGAAAACGCATGAAATACCTTCACGTTTTATACTGAGGAAAAGCTCTTAGGTTGAGTATTTTGGCATTGACCGTTGAAGTGGGTCTGCTTGTCCAGTCTTCTTTCACCCTCTTTGTTTGTAAACATTCGCTTAAATTGAAAGTGGGGTCGAACGGAAGTTTAGCCTCTCTGGAATCGCACAAGCCACCACTCTGTCTTCAGTATTCGACCCTGAAAGATGCTTATTGAGTACTTCTGATCAAGTTATCTGATCAGATATAAATCTGGTCTTAAATTATAAATTTTGCTATGGAAATGTTACTGAAGATAAGTTACTATTTTCAACGATATTAACATTGGTTTAAACAGCGAAAGTAACATGTATTAGAGATATTATTTCTAGAAATTCTTAGTTAGATGCCTACAAATATAAATGATCTAATAACCGTGAAATGACAGTTATGTAAACTTTTGATGCAATATAGAGACGAAAACGAGTCTACATTTAAAAATTTAATTTCCTTGGTAGTGTTTATATGGCTGTCTAAGTTGATACGTTATCGCTGGAATGTTCTTAGCTTTAAATGTGGTGGTATAATTAATCCTCGCGTGGGATTAATGCACCGAAAAACGGACTGTAGGGAATTAATGCAGATGTAGATATAATAACGGTTACTTTTAGTTTTAAATGCCGATATCGAATTATCGAAAGGGCTTTGTGCCACAAATTGGATATTAAGGCGATGGGAGATAAAACTTAGAATTAACTCGTTTCACAGCTTTACCTCTCTAGGCCATCTTTCTCTTTTCTCCAGTAAAATCCGAAGCACTGTAAATGTGCAGATGCCGCTACTAGAAGCGTAATTAGGACAGAAATATCTTCCATGGTATACTGGTAGTGAAACTCTCCTTTCGAACGCGTCAATTTCTACTCCAAAACGGCCAGAATAAATGCAGTGTTCCGAGGAAAACTTAAGCATCAAAATTTGTTTTAAATACAAAAAATGTAAAATTACGCGAATTCAATGAATATACAGACATATCAGTTCCTCTATGGCCGGAAGCTTTCTTCTTGAACAGAAGACGTCTAATTTCATGGGTACACGTAAAGAACTCTCAACTCTTCAACTAAAGGTGAAGCCCTTCAAAAAATCCCATTACTTAACCTTCCGTTGGCATGGCGACTTTACTGTGGCGGCAGTCACTCGAACTCACTTTTCGCATAATTGTATGCCTCAATCTCACCCTTTAAAGACTTGTATTAAATATTATTTTCTTAATCTCTCGGATGATTAACCGGGCGGCACACTACTGCGAAGTCACTCCCTGACATACACCATACGGCGGCTTACAGGGTACCAATGTAAATGATGTCATGTCTCAATCTATAATGCATTTCTATGTTCTTTCTTCGCCTAGAAAACTGTGGAACTAGTGATGCCTTTTATAACCGTTTTATTCTGCATATGTTTGTGTAAAGTGCTGGATCAATTCAGTTTCATTTCTATAATACACGTCAACTTTCCAAATAAACTACCATTTTCTTTTGCTAGTATGCATGAATAGGCTGTAACCGTTTTGCCTCGATCATTTCTGAATTTTTATGTCAGCGCGACTGTGCTAAACATTTGCTAGCGGAATCCGTGCTCATAAACCGAATATTTGTGAAAAGTTATTCGTTAGGTGGGTCACTCTTTAGCCGATATTACTAATATTCAAATGATGACGTATCATACATCAGTAGAAAAATAACTACCCTACAAATTCTAATCAAAGTAGACGCAAATTAACCTTTACTAGGAAAATGATATGGAAAATCTCTCAATAGCAACAAATTGTAGCTCAATGGATAGAGCAACCAACCGGCAATTGGGAGACCAGGGATCGAGTCCCGGTTCCGTCAGACTTTTTTCATGTCCGTTTCTCCTTGAAAATTGAGTTATTCTTGATATTCAATATGTTACTCTGGCTCTATAAAAATAGCAACTTGCTTTATTCTCGCATCAACCCTGCTGCTCCTGAGATGTATACTTCAGGAATCGACTATTCAAGATTATTTTTCTAATATATTTTAAACAAACATTATGTTAAATTTATAGTTCATTGTCTTATCAAATAAAAAACTACTCTTCAATGATTCTCCTGATGTTGAATTTGTGTCCTCAATACCTCCAAGTCTAGTTTTTGCTTTATAACGTTAAGACGTATGCAAGCATCTAAATTTTCTGCTGTTAACCTGCTCATATTTTTGCAAATAAATTTCAAATTGGAAAATATCTTTTCTTATTTATAAGTGGAGCAGAACACGGAAAAAATGGCAAAGCCAATATTTTCAGGAATGAAAACTTCGCAGGAAGTGATGTCCAAAACACTGATATCAAGTGAAGATGATCATCTTCCGTTTTCTCTGAGTCCCTTCTCAGTATCTCGAATTTATCCGTCAACGACTTTTGAAGTCAATCACGTCTAAGCTTAATTATTCAATTTAAGGTATTTGAAATAATGAAAGTCTAAAATACTTTATTCTGTTTCGTCGGGCTTTATTACAAATGTAAACATATCTCCCTGCTTCTTAATCTTTGAAATCTGCAACCAAATTCCCAAATTTCGAGACCCATATACTTTTACCGATCCGACAACGAGCGTAAAATAAGGGAAACCGACGCGGGAACAAGTCGTTTTAGGGACACATTATTTTCGTGAACGATACGCGATAACAATAAGCTAAAGAGGTAACTCGTACGCTTGGTGTTAACACCCCCTACCACACTCCGAAAGGCGGCTTGCAGGTTATTTATGTAGATGTATTTAAGGGATAGCAACCCTACAGATCGGTCATACTCTAATTTAAACTGCTTTCCTGGGCTTGACATTTTCTTTACGCGAATTGGCATCATTGTGATTGTTTCATCATCCTGCGGGCGTCTTTGCTTCAACTCCCGTCTCTAGGTTTTCATCTTCCTCCCACCTTCACCCCAAGCAAGTCTCCCACGCCTAGAAACAAAGGAGAGGTCTTCTCGCACAATTCAACTTCCCATTTTCCGATCGCGGATGAAGTAACTGCCTCTCCACCCTCGTCGCTGTATCCTTTCACTCTGTTTACATGGGAGCTACCAAAAGCAACAGTTAATCTTTCAATGCGAAGTACACTATAGGGGGTCGGCACGATGTGTCTAAGATATTCAATATTGGACAGGTAGGAAAACCGGATTACTCCGGTTCAAAATCGCAGTATAAAATTCGCAGTATATTTATAGTAAAGTATTCGTTTATGAAGTGCCGGGTACCCAAATTGAGTTCTCTACGGCACAATTTTAAAAATCCCACAACTTTAATGTAATTTTAATAATTTATTACACCATACAGGAAAAGATCTATACAATTTTAAACATCAGTAATTTTCGTTTATGAAATACTTTTAAATACAAAGCCATTTAGTATATTTGGGTTATGAGTTGAAATAAACTGAAACAGTCTTTCGGAAAAAACTCGTTGACACGCATCAGGGACGCAGTACATAAGCCTAGGTTCATTTGAGGGTGAAACCATCCCTGTAGGAGTGCTTTTACCTTGAGTGAGCCGAAGTGGCTCCTATAAGAATACTTCTGTTTTCGTCACAAAGGTCCTCACGTAATCTATTTATTTTGCTTTATGTTACAGATGGAACTTCTCTATATTTCTTGCAGCTCAAATGGAACTCCCTAGTTCGAAAAATATAAATACATTGGTAGAAAGCTAGAGAAACCAAAGGGAAAGTAATCACTGCCAAAACTTTTCATTTTCTATTTTTGTTTGCTCTGCGGTCTTGGAGCTTAGGCGCGTCTAATTTTAATCGCAGCCTCAATACCGTCACCTCTTAGAAATAAGTTTGGGTAACAGCATCTAAGGACGCATATGTCAACGAAAGTTAAATATATATAAAATTTTAATTTCCTTTTTCTTATTCCTATGCTTTCTTCATTGTTCCCGGGTATTTTTGTACACACCAAGGCAAGTATGTTTGTCCTTCAGGTATATGCCGTGAATGACATCTAGCCCCTGTGGCCTAATGGATAAGGCATCGGTCTCCTAAACCGGGGATTGGGGGATCGAGTCCCCCCAGGGGTCATCTTTTGTCGAATTTGCTACTTCTCCATCCCGATTCTAATAATAAATATTTCTCATACATATACGCACGTAACTTAAGCAATCAAGTTACCATGTGCGATATATTTTTTTACCCGCACTACCCCCTATAAAAACCTTTGAAGCACATTGGGCAACAAGGCGCTCAGTCTCACCTCACCCCTGCAGTACTTGATGTTTGACTTTAGCTGTTCTTTCTTTGGCTCAAATCATTTCGAATCAAGTGTTGAAGTCGTAACTTGGCGAAACTCCACCTCAGGAATTAAAACAGTAAAACTTGTTAAGTTTATTAGAACAATATTTTGAGGATAGAGGAAAGCTTTTTACAGCCGTAACACCTTTCATCAATCCTTGTGGTTTCCTTTAGAGGGTTTCCCCTAGAGTACCTTTAGAGTTTAGTTAGTTCAATGAAATTTCTGTATGAAATATAATCCAACTCGAGCCTTTCATGGTTAAAATATGATAAGAAATGTGATGAAGCCGCCGCTGGCAATTGACGAGAGACATTCCTGATCTACGAATTTTCAGTGAGGAAAATTGTATATCTTTATTTTTTAATACCCTCGAAAAGTCTTGATTTCTATATCTGATGTAGTTCCCGACAAAATTAATTAACTTCACGATGAGATATGAAAATAGGAACAAGCACTGATCGTGCAGGTCCATAGCTATACATCTTTCACAGTAACGTGCTCTATTACAAGGAGAATAGTCGACTCGTGGCCAAATACCTATCTCTCATAGGGAAAGTTAACACGACGGCACCAGCGCGAGGTAACGCGATCATTATAAACATGTTATAAAACATTTCCGTTCGGCTAATTCGATCGCGGAAGTTATGCCACCTGTTGGAAGCGGGTGACTCGAGACGTATGCACCTACATTCCCTCGTCGGGAGAAAGTGGAAGCGTTTCGAGTCCTAAGTCTTCCTGGGGTGTGCTGAGAAGACATTTCCATTACTGTGGTTTTCAATGAGTAGAGTAGAACGATCCAATCAAACGAAGCAAACGACCATCGATTGGGACGGAAAAATTTCGAATATTTAGCATTAAGATATGGAATTATGATGATTTTATACAACTCGCAGAAAATTCAGAGGATTAAAACGAAAGGGCAACAAAGATAAATGCAAAATCACAATGAAAAGAATAGGTTTAAATTATGAAAGAGAAGTCCCTTCCTCTTGTAACCTTCCCTTTATCAATGAAATAAAGTGTCCCTTAATATAAGATTCTCTTAATTAATGTTCACGTAATTATGAAAGAGAAGTCCATTCCATCAACTGATTGGTTTCTCCTAAGAAAATTTCAAATAGTTCATTTCACGATAATAATCGGTAACGAATGATTAAATAGAGGTGAGCTATATGAAGATATAAATATCGTGCCTTCACTTATTTTATTAGAATTCAATAGTTGTTATTGTTTATTGTCACTGCTTAGGTCATATTGCACCATTTACTTATTTAGGTTGAAACCTCTCTGTTGTACCCTTTGACGACTAAGGCCATCTTTGAATGTTGATTTCATGAATTATCCCATATAAGTGCACGAGGATAATCAGTTCTTATAACTTTTATAAGAAATTTACGCAAACAAGACTTTCACGACTTGAAAACATTAGAATAAATATTATAAATAATGTTAAGAAATATATTGAGTTATTATGATCTTACCGCAGAACTTTTTTGTGCTTAGAAGGACCAGATATATACGATAATGTATATATTTTTAACTAAATTAAGTCCCGTCATGCTTGACGGGGGCGTTTACTAGTTAAAAGATAAAATGGTGTAAAAGGACTACTCATTCCTACTCGATCATAGATGAATTTACGATCTCTGTTTCGNTAAGTCCCGTCATGCTTGACGGGGGCGTTTACTAGTTAAAAGATAAAATGGTGTAAAAGGACTACTCATTCCTACTCGATCATAGATGAATTTACGATCTCTGTTTCGGGGACGTGTTCAAAGATTTTAAATGTGACAAGAAATGAGATACTTTGTAGTTTCCTCCCAGATTTTACTTTCATCCGAGTCGTCAACCTGATGATTACTCAGATGAGTCGAAACCGGTCGGAACTACAAAGTATTTAATTCTTATCCATGGCGTTCCACCAAGTAAGGCTAGATCATATCGAGTATGGCAAGTGAGATATTTCAACTACAATAACGCGCTAAGCACAAACTTCACAAGCCCGGCTAGCTCAGTCGGTAGAGCATGAGACTCTTAATCTCAGGGTCGTGGGTTCGAGCCCCACGTTGGGCGTAATTTTTAATCAATTTAAAGAGGTGTATTTTATTTTTAGCCGCGTCAGATCAGTGAATATCGTAATACAGTAAAACTCTCACGAGAACTCAATCTTACAAAGTCAGATGAAAAACCTATTATCGAAGTCGTAGGAATTCGTGTAGAAAATAATTGAGAAAATTATTAATGTCCTTCATCTTAACTAGCATGAAAGCAAGAAGCAATCAATCAAATCTTACTTTACGCAAATACGAGTCCAACGAATGTACGAATCTATGTCGAGAGTCGACCACAGAACTCCATTATCTCAAGGAAGGCATGGTTACCGGGATTTTCGAGGTACAAGATTCTTTGTCCCCTCATTACGCAATATTAAGGCTTTCTTGTATAATTATTATTTCTATAATCGTTCCACCTCTATGGTAGCAGCTAGCAGGTACATACATTTTCATTCTTCTCAATACCAGGAATGTCGAGCTTTTACCACGAGTTGGCTGTTACTTCTAAGGCTTTTGCGGTGTGTCGATGTTGCTCTCTGTATAAGAAGTAATAAATTCATGATTATTCCCCGAAAATCGTTATTTTTATACACGTTTATCGTTGAGTCGATTGTTATAATACAACGATATGGTTAAGTGGGTAAAGCGATTCACCTTTTTGATACACTCCAACTAGAGTTAGCCTTTAGTTACCAAGGGCTATAATTCAAAGTTATAAGAAAGCTTCAGGAAAGACCAATCTACTGGGCCAGCGGAATTTAAGGCAACATGTGACCTATGGGTTGGACATTTTTGATCTGTGGATAGCAAGCCATGAGGCAGGGATGTAATGATACCACTCCCTGACTTCCTAAATTTTTTAAAAGACATCCCGAAATAACTTTCCGTCACGGTAAAGAGATCCGTAGAGCTTCGTCCGCTGACCACAAAACCAGGGGAGTATCTGAAGGGCACTAGCCCCCCAAGATTTAGACTGGTACCCTGCAAGCCGCCAGTGGCGTATGGCAGGGGGTGTACCAACACCTTACCTAATCTACCCCATTAGATTCTCTGGTGCTATTCGGAAAGAACGACCAGAAGTAATTATCCGTCTTAGCGATTATTTCCTCGTAACGCTTGGTCGTCGCCTCTCGAAGATCACGATCGCTGTTCACCGATATGTCCCTCAGAACCTTATTCTGAAGAGTTTTACCGATAAATATGTGGAAAACTTACAACATTTCTTTATTTGTAATACTGTCTCACGATGAGAATCGATAATTTCGCATTAAAGCGTTAAGTGTAATATCTTCATTATGTAATTGGTTACGATACCGAAGTTCAGCCCCCCCCCCCTCCCAAGCAAAAATTCTGGATGCGCCCCAGAGTATAAGTTTCCGTACAGCATAAGGAATAAATATTTATTAAAAAGAACTAAATGAAATATACATAAATATACATATATGAAAAAATAAATTAATTTAAAGAATATATGGACAACGTTGTTTTAATAGATTGATTTTACGTTGCTCAATTATATGGTTTTATTATTTTTATAAGGCTACATTTTTTACAAGGCATATTCCTCGATATTTATATGGTTTTGATTAAACTATACCATGTATAAAAAATGAGAGCAAGGATAGTCTATACAGTATTAATTTCTTCGTGAAATTTTGCTGACAGTTATGACGTAAAGGCAGTTACTGATTACACGATGGCACACCTTGGTGCATATTTTTATTGGATTATTTCGTAAAAATCAACACATTCACCTGCTCCTGATTCATAAATTGAAATGTCTAATTCATGAGGAATACCTTTTCCTTCCCTTTTTCCCTTTCACGCTATTTCAGCATCACGGTTGATTTCTACCTTTGGAATGGTATTCTCCGACGCGCGAAAGTAATGCGTCTCTTTCGCAGAATTCTGGGCGCCTTTCACGCGGTACCTCGCCTGCCTTAGAAATGGGCAACACCCCTCATTAAAACACGTATTCATGGAACGCTCAGAGCGTGCTAAGATCCGGGAACAAAGCGGAAGGACGCAGAACATCTCAGCAATGATTTTCTTACATGGCATACACGCACGTGACTTTCTCATTCCAGACATACGCGAGGGGTAAATCACGCCGGAGGTCATGAATCATTGATTACAGTCTAGTCTAGAGAAGAATATAGGAACAATTATTTTATATATAGAGTTCACTGTGAATATTAAGATTGTTTAGGACACTTCACTGTGTTTCCCCAAGGTAACCCTTTTTCAACTCATTTCCTTCAAAACAGCCTTATTGTAATTGATGAGTATTGAGTGCAGGAGGCTTTCGCGATACTTAACTAATATAAGCTAAATAAAAGAAAATCCCCAGTTATGTATTTAATGCGGCCAATCGCAGTTGAATTTTTGTAATCCCATTTAGCCTAATGGATTATAGTAGTCTCGGTCTCCCAAGACAATGAGGAAGGTTCGAATACCCCTACGGTTAATTTTTGTTTTTCTTTTTCTCGCTACCTCTCCATCCCGTCCGTAAAGAGGAAATATTCTCGTGCTAAAGAAATTTCGATGAATAATAACGTAACTTTAACCGGCAATCAAGTTAATCGCTATGATGTATTTTACTGTCAAAATCTAATTTAGATTTTTTTAGCGATACAACATTCAATCTCTTCTGGATTGATTACATAGCCTTCACTTAACTTTCGAAATGCTTTACATATTTAGGTTTTTCTGCTCTTACGATAAATCAGTTTCCGTTTCATGGTTAGTACCACTTCGTTTACTCGAAGAATAATAGAAGTTACAATAGTTTTCTTCGCTCACATTGTAATATTCGTTTCCGAAGAGTAGCGGTTATCGCTATCGGTCTGCATTACACGCTGAAGGTCCTCGGTTCAAGCCCGTGTGGAAACACCTTTTTTGGGCGGAATTTTTTTTTTCTGTAGAATCGATGAACAAGCCTGTCAGCGATGATACTTTATGTAGGCATGCTACAAAGCAGGAATGCTGTAATTCTAGTTACCCTAGAGTGCTTGCGTTGCATTCGTGAATTAGAATAATTTCTGTATATCTGTTAACATGTAACATCATGAGAATAATTCTCATGTATGTTTATGTAAATTCTCATTAATGTTCATGTAAATTCTCATTATGGCTTTCCACGAAGTACGGCCTAATACTATGGAATTTATATGTAACATCATCATTATACCTGTGTAATGAAACACTTAGAAATTCTACGACAAATCAGTTAGTGTTAACAAGATGGCCCTTGACATGGGATGGTAATCATATAATAATGGATACAGTTTGAATTTGCTTAATAACTTCGGAAATGAAATCGGGGTCTTACTTTATGAAGGACATATAAGAGAAGGGAAAAAAGTTAGTAAATTTTCTGCACGTTGTATACTCTCGATTGATTTCGCTACCTATTTCGCTACCTTTTTCTTCATCGACAAGGAAATTAATTTTTCACAAGGAAAAATATTGCGGTACATATTGGAATACCTTGAATTTCGCTGCTTCCCGCAAAGTTTTATCTCATGATTCGCAAAATTTGGGTCTTCAAGAATTTCTATTCTGTCTTCTTTCCGATGGGTGAAACGAGCGTTAACAAGCTTTCGCCGTCGGTTCGTGATGTTTCCAAATTAAAAATAAAAATGGAAGAAACAAGTTCCAGCAATTCAGTCCATACTTCGCATTCTATCCGTGGAAAAATCCCGAATTAAGAATGGTAAATTTAACTAAATTTTCCCTTCACAGTTCCATTTCTCAGAATGAGTCCATTATATAATCCGAAGCAAGGATTTTATCGTAATGTTGGGCGACTTGCGACTTCCTTAAGCTTCCTATTTGCATTAGCGATTTTATCAATTAGCTCATTGAAATGTTAATTACAATCTTAACCGTGAATTTTTAACGCAAAATTTAAATCAGGCTATTTATTTCTCAGTGTGATATTGTATACGTAAAAATATTGAAATATTTAGAACATACGCAACTTTGGAGATTATTAGGAATACGTAAATATCGTAAAGAACATAGTATATGTTTACATATTGAAGAAAAGGATGGGAATTTCAACGGAACTATTTTAGAACATGCGTAACGTTATAAATATAAATATGTCACAGACAAACAAGCACAAGTTTAAACATGGAGGTGATCAATAGGCTCATCTATTTATGACGATTATTTTTTAAGCTCTTCATTTCTACCTTCTTTCAAATCTCTCAAAATATGTAATGTGGAATGACTTCATTATACCGTAAATGTCTCGTAAATCCAAATATTAGGCGACATTCCTCATTCCAGCGACAGCTGTACAATGGACGAATGTTAGAATCGGCAAAATTAAATAGTTTAAAAACAAAACATATATGATGAACAATCGCTGTTGGTAATAATAATCGTACAACTTACATTCATTGAAAAGATGTTGATAAATACATTTTCTGTATTTCTTCCATTTAACTGCGAATTACGATAATTGAACAATGAGTAACGATGAAAATCTTGCGAATAACTCACTTTAATATTTAAGTGCCATGCAACCTGTTTCAAAAATTGGTTTGGTACAAATTTATTGATTTTCACCAGCATCACCCACTATATATAGCGTATTTATTACTTATGTGTTTTCACCATCCTTCTTGTGTGGGTGTTTTCCCGCATTCTAGGTTTTTCTTTATAAACCTTCAGTTGAGGAGTTTTTCCTCACAACCCAAATCTTTGTCTTTATATGTATCTATATTTGGTTATGTATTAGTTTATATTCTGTTTTTAGTAATTTTCTCGTACTTATATTTGTCGATAATTGAGATTTTTCGATTTTGTTTTTTAGATTTTAGTTAATTTTAGTCAATTATTTTTAGTCATTAATGTAATATTATTAACAATACCATGAAATATTTCCAGAGGTTAGGTGGAAGAACCATTTTGGTCTAACCTGGCCGTAAGAATAAATAACAATAATTTACATGCATTATAATACGAATAAGCCAAATTATTTCAATTACTCTCATATTGCCCTTCATCCGGAATGTTCATTAGTTCTCTTCACTTACGTTCCATGCTGGTTTCTCGTTCGTTTTCCATTTCCAGAAATCCTCGCGTCTCGCGGAAACTTTCTCTCGAATTCCTCTTTGGGATGATTAAAACGCATCTTCATCCTTGGGGCGGGCGAAAGTGCCACGGGATGCTTCCATTATGGGTCGAGTGGAACTAAGATAGAATATGCGGTCTCCACGCCGCTCTTTCTCTTCCTTTCCCTTAGCAACCCTCCCTTCATCAATCTCACTCCTCTGGGACCCAACAATGCCATGCCTACATGACCTTTTCGCGCCAGCTTTCGTTTCCTCAAACCGTCACATTGCTCTCACTCATTTCCCTTTATTCCCCATTCGAGCATCGCCGCCCCATTTGACTTCCTTCGTTAAATGTAAAAGGTTTCGGCCATTGTTGCCAGTGCTATTTTGAAGGTTTCTCTGATTTTTCTCTGCGATCTACGGGGTGAGGCGCGACGGAGCGCCTGGTTGCCTAAGTTACTTGAAGGCACTTTATAGGCGGTAATGTTACACTGATTAAAAGGTAGTAAGGCTCCGTGAAGCGTCGTTGAAGGGGTAGTTAACGTGGTGACTACGATCAAATATCAATACGATAAGTAGTTTAGCGTTAAATCCGTCTCTCTCATGTTGTCATCGGTAGAAAAAAATAATTACAGTATTCAGCCCACATATTGTTCAAATTCGACACTTCAGTGTTAGTAGGTACTCTGCATCCTTTCATATTAGCTGGTGATTAATCGAGCAATCTTCAGATAATATATGGATATTCAAAGCAGTTGGTAATAACGGTGTTTTTTGTCTCACCACCTAGGTCAAGGATGATGATGTACAGGAGAAACGACCTAAGAATTCAGAGAGGAAATATGGAATATTCCGAAGGAAAAAGTGAAAGGTTAGAACAGAGACATCGCCAGAGCTTCGTCGTTCCAGCTTCATTTTCCATCAATCAGCTTTATTTATTTTTATCTTAATTTGGATTTTATTAGGTAGTTTCCAAGATCGTATTTATTAGTTCCCAGATACTAACGCCTTTCAACTACAGAAGTAAGAACGTTAAGTAAGAAAGCATTTCACTTGTCTTAGCATCCGTGGGTAAGATGGCCGTAACCTGTCTATTTTAACACATTAATAGATAAAGCATAGTGTTGCAGAAGAATCCGCTTGAAATCCAAAAGTTGTTTAAATTTAAATTCGAGTAAGAAGTTTTCAGAATCTAGCAAATGAAATTAGACGTAAGAAAAACTTAAGTAATGAGGTTTACCAGAGGAAAGACAGCTAAGTTAACGGTCGTGGTGAGTGAGGAAAGACCAGAACTGGTGGATAAATTCTTTTTCTTTGGTAGTGATCTCTCTTGGGATGGAAGGTGCACGTATTAAGCTCGAAATAAGGTTTGTCAAGGAAGCTTTCGTGAAGTGAAGGGAACTGATGACTAGATGTCTCGATAAAGGAATCAGTAAATGACTAGTAGAATTCTTGGTGTTGATTGTATTTCTGTAGGGGAGTGAAACGTGGAACTTATGAAAGAAGGATATGAAAAGATTATAGATGTGGGTATGGCGTAAAATGAAAAAGTTGTGTTGATAGAAAAATTAACGCAGAGGTACATACTAGAGATGGTCGGAGAGGAGAGGGTTTTAATTAATCGTAGACAGAGGAAATTGTCAAATATTGTGGGGAGTGATTGAGGGTAGAATGCAAGGTAAAAGACAGAGAATTAGACAAAAGCTGTCTGTAAAGTATTCTGCCCGTAGGCCGGTCGGGACCTCAATCCCTCTACCATTAGCTACAAAGAGCTAGGAGAGGGAAATGAGGCTTATTGGGCAACATGAGGAGTGAGGTAGTTTGACTTTGCTTTCCTCACTGAGCCAGAATGCTATAAGCAGAAAAAGCCCACGTTAGTGATGTACAGTGACTCCACGAGTAACTCTTTTCGGAACATTGCACTAGGAGAAACCTTAATTAATGCTATTATTCAGCATAACTCATACCTCAGTAGCTTTCGTATCATTAAAGCCGTGAACAAGACAGACAAAAATATACAAAAGATGCATTTTTCTTTATCCCTTACCAAAAGATAAGTGATAAATATCAAGATATGGTAGCAGGACCAGACAAAGGTTAAAGATGTAATGACTTAAGTTATCAAAAAACGAAAGAAATGACATTGAATAAATATCATGGCACATGAACCTACCAAAAGAACATTAATCGAAGTACCATAGAAATGCTAGTGATAAAGAAAAAACGTATTTAATTATAGTCAATACTACATTTTAATAAATTCTTAATTAACGACGTTTACCATACTGTATTTCTAAATTTTACGGCATGATAAATTGTACTTCGAAATTTTAGGTCTGCTCCCTTTCACAGTGCATTTATCTTTTGCATTTCGTTAAATAATAAAATTATAATGATGGAGTAATTTTATGTTCAAAGTGTTTGTATAGCCGCCACATGACAGGGTTATCTCATTGAAACTGATAATGGATTGAGGTGATTGTGATTTCCAATGAAGGCTAAGCTTTCATAACACTAGGATTAAGGTAAGGGTGTTAATTTTCGCACGATGAAGTCGTGCGGCTGAATTCCAATTTTTGTTTTTTCATAACACTACCTAACACTAGAAAAGGTGTTCTCAACCTGTGATGCCATTGTTAAGTTTTAAGTGAAGAACTGGTCGATGGCCCTATTGGGGTCATAACTAGTGAAATTTTAAAGGAGACGTTTATACACATGGAGATGAACCGACGACATGACGCGAGGCAACTTTTCTATTCATCCGATTTCGTTACTTTGGACTCTAATGATAGTAGAATAAATATTATAATGATTTTACTGTAAATATTTTAATGAATATAATCGACTCAGAAATTGTACAAACCAACACTACAGGAATTTTATATGCTATAAACTTAATTCTAAGTTATAAAAACATAGCAAAATATTGGCGACACATAGGCTATATTTCAAGTAGAATTAGTCTAGCAATATACTATATTGAAAGTACTGCCCGGCTAGCTCAGTCGGTAGAGCATGAGACTCTTAATCTCAGGGTCGTGGGTTCGAGCTCACGTTGGGCGAAGGTTTTATTCGGATTTACTCCAAATCGTGAGAAGGAAATGAGGGGTCAATTCAGCTTCTCTGTGTGTTTTTCAAAGATATGTAAGATTTATTATTAACAAGTCTTTTATTTAACAATTAACTGTAAAAGTACGACAGGAATACAAACAACTTCCTTGCAGCTTGCTTGGGATGAGGGTTTTACATTATTTTTAAAAAGCAGCACTGAATCACTTTGCGATATTTTGCAACCAAGGGTAGTCTATGGTAGTCGACCTTTCACTTTGTTTTTTTTTTTTAATCCAACCGCGAAAGTTGACAGATGCCTTCGAAGGCGTAAGGAAAACGAGTGGAAGGAACGGAGATATTTCTCTGAGGGACATTCCATCCTCGACTTAGAGAGGCCTACTTTTTATATAAGTTGATGCCAGTCAAGTCTGCTGATCTATTCACAGCTGATAATTCTCTTTGACTGAGCATAAAGGCGGTTAATGTTAATTAACTCCCAATATTACAGTGAATCGAGAACAGGCCTGCACAAAATACGGCCCGCGGGCCACGTGTGGACCGCTTGGGTCCACCTTGAGGAAATCGATTTTGGAAACAATTTTTATTTGAGGAAATTAGTAAGTATAAAATACTGCGAATGACAGGCTGCAATAAAAAAAATGGCGATTAAAGAGAAACGAATAGAAGTCAAAGAAAATTTAAAGAGAAAAAACAATAAATGAGAGAAGAAAGATATATAAAAGTGCTATTTTTAACCTAAAACCAATCTTTAATTGCATAACATTTCCTATACATTATATTTCTATATACATAATTATATATGATATTCTCGGTACTTTAGCAAAGTTATATTTATTTACCGATAAGAAATTTAGGAAAATAAATAGAAATTTTTTAATTCTATTACACATACTTAAGTACAGATAACTTTGGATTAGAAAAGTAGCCGGAAAATTTTGTCTTTATATTGAAATAGATATTTCTCGCAAATTATAAAAATTATTTTCGTTTCCTCAAAACTTTATCTGCGGCCAGCAAACATTTCTCGTTATATCCACGCGGCCCTCCTATTCATATAAGTTGTGAAGGCTTGATCTAGAGGAGTAAGGTCCATTAGTTTACTTACAGTAGATCGCAAAAGACTTAGCGAATCTCATATAGCTAACATCGCTGTATCGATTAATACTAATCACTCTTCAAAAATAGGACAACGCTAGAATCGAATTGTACTAAAAAGAGTGCGGTGATTCACTCGTTAGGTTCGTCCAATGGAAAGTTGTTTGTTTCTAATTCGGGCCTCAAGATAGTATAATGAGTTAAACTTTCAAAATAGGAAATTAGCCACTTGGCTGCAGGTTCGACGCACATGCTCCCGAGTCTCTTTGCTACTGACCCCAATATGTATAAGAAGTATTCATACCGTAAAGGTGAACTAACGCATTAAAAATTTAAAAAAAATTGATGGAAATCTTAAGATGCTAAGTTCAAAGATCGAAAAAAGGGACAATACCTAAAGGAGGCTCTATTGAAGGGAGCCCCAAACCAGACACTCGGTTCAAATAAACGCATTAAAAATATATTTAAAATCTGCCTTCCTTGCTTCAATTATGGATTTACATAAAGTTTATCGACTTATGGGCAGTCGAAACATAAATTAGGAGAGTCAACAATTGCGAATTATTTATCTTGCTTCAAGGCGGCCAAGCTTACAAAGTCTGTATCTATCCCCTTGAGTCTTACACGCTTTGAGGATAAAGCCCCAGACTTCCATAATCCTAAAGAATTCGCAACGCGTTTTTGAGATAAAACGTAAAGATGCAAACCTTAGATGGCTCAGCTTCCCACACATTTTCCCGCCATGGATTCCTGACCCTTGGTACAGCTTTCTCATCTTTTATCTTCCACTCCAAACACTCTCACACCGTGGACCATGTTTTGCGGAGATCTCCACCATTACGAGTGCAAAATCCCGTTTACCATCCAAACGAAAACGCCACTTTGGAAGGAGGTTGCTTTAAAGTATGCATCTTCTGGTAGAGAACGTCTTGCACCGAAAGGCTCGCGATGTTATCCAAGGTTACATCCGCGGAAGATAGGATCTTGGGTCGGTGTGGCGTTATTGCTCATGGAAGGAAAGGGAAGAGGAATTTTAATCCGATGGGTGACATTCCTGCGAAGTATTCGCTCTCCCTTAGCAGGAATGAGAGATGAGAGCTTTGTGCGTGTCTTGGCAGGCACTTGCGGCGGAAATATGGATGGAGAGGGTCTTAAACTAAACGGGGATTACTCAAGGCGTACGAAAGAGCGCTTGCTTGAAATTCTCGCGGAAATTCGGAGAAAAATGGAAAACGGTGCGTCGGAAAACTGGTTGACGTCGGTAAGATGACTTCAGATTTAAGTAGAGTAGATATGTCTACAAGTAATACCGGTTTCGGCAGTAAGACTGCCCGGAGGCCTTTATTGGGGCCAAATCTGCCTTACTTGCTTGGTGCACCGAAGTGGTGAACCAAACGAACATGTCCAAATTAGCATAGATTATGTCAGCATCTCAAATAGAAATATTTGTACAGATACGTTATTATGATAGATGGATATCATAGATTGTCTCCATCTTACGCTATGATTTTGTCCCACTTTCATACGCTTGTCTTTAATTTAATGAAAATGGCCCCCTACCCGTAAAAGCTTCGCTATCCCTATCTTAAGCAAAGGAATGTTGGGCACCCCTGTGCATTACATTTCTGGCATTTATACGGCAGAAAATTATGAACATCCAAGACACAAAGTTGTAAATGTATATATTAATAGGCTGTGTATTCCTGTTATAAGTACTTAAACACAAAAAGGAGCTTGTTGATTTAGAATGGCGATATTCGTGCGTTTTTATTCACTTTATTAAACTTCATCGATGCTTTCAATCTCTCATAAAAGGAATAGTTATTTATTCGTCAGCATCAAGCTGAACAAGCTGCTGAAGCTCCTCTTCGAGATAGGTGGATGAAATTCGTTGTCATGGATGACTTAGAAAATATAGATAACAGCACTCATTAAAGATATGAAGTCCTTCGATGACCAAATGTATATTTGATAAAAAATGAATGTTTAAAATTACTAAATTTTTAAGTGATACCTCCCTCATCTTCACGTCTTATGATTTACCTTCGGAAATTTTATAGATCCACTCCTAGTTTAAAAATACAATACCATTTTCACTCATAGGAACACGGAACATAATTGAATCTCTTTTTATTTTAATAGATATTTCCATTTCCCATCCGACTTGTTCAGAAGACTGGCTGCAGAGGCTATCTCCACTCCTTCTGCGATGAAAATGGTCTTGGTCTGGTGAGTGATTATTATCTTTTTACAAGTTAGCTTACTTTAGAATATAAATAAACGATATATTACTCACTCATTCCTTTCGGAAAGAGAAAAACGCGACAATTTTCTTTGGACGACGGTAATTGATAATACTATGATCAAACTAAAAAATATCACTGTGGCTAGAATTTTTGCTTTGTTGACTTTTATGCAGTATTTCATGACAATTATGTATATTACGTCTGATCGCGGACCTAGCACATTTAAGGTAAATGGGAGAATGTTCCAAATATAATTGTGCTTCTCAGTTTGACTTTAATACGGCAACTACGTCGAACTGGGAGAATCGAATTTCAGGACGCTATTTACGAGAAATATATAAATTCGTTGTGAGGCCGTGCTGGGAAAATATAATATCTCCGGTGAGTCCACTGATTTCCAACATTTTTTATCGTTGTATTGTTTTGTTATGTATTCAAAACTTGTAGCTCAAATACCAACAAAGGAAGATTGAACAACAAGAAGAATATGAAATAGTTAATTGAATCATACATGCCTACCTACAATCGTACCTACACTAGCGCCCATGCAATTCTTTTGTCGCTATTCGATTGTCAAATTGCGGGACTGTAAATCGCGGGATATTCGAATTGCGATGCACTGTAGCAGAAGATAGAATATTGGGGATACTCTATGTTGATTAATGAGAGGTTTTGTTGATACATTTGGCTGGACCTTTGGTTTTTACAGCAAGGGAATCTACAGCAGTAAATAAGAGCGAATTCTAGATCGTACACGAGCAGAGATGCCGATTATTTACTGATAATGTTGCTAAATTTGTCCGAAGAAGTAACTAAAGGTCACTGAATTCGTAAAAAGCTGTAATTCGTCGCTAAGCAGTATATGAAATTAAAAACGCTTGAATTTGATTTTACAAACATTACATCAATTCAGATACTAAGTAAATTAAACGGATAATAAAATTTTTAAAACCTTTAAAATCAAGTAAACATTATCCTATTTTGATTTGTATTTAAGTTGAACGCGTAATGCAACGAGAACGTGGAGAGATAAACGCGTAACCATATATGCTTCATGGAAAGCAAGATGCCGCAGTAATTCAGAAAAAAAAGTCGCAAAAAGGAGGATGTCCCTAGATCTAGGGAAAATCGCCAAATTGGTATATGTTAGGAATATTCTAGACATTCTAGAAAATAACGATCACATTTGTTAGATATTTTTCACCGGAGAAGGTATGACTCGTTTGAATAAGTAGCATACTCCAATTCTCGTTGGAATTTCTTAACGAAGGCTCTAAAATGGCGGAAAAAAATCTCGAGTTTCACCAGAGAAAGTACTTGCAATTTTCGAATCATACTCCCATTTCCAAACTTTCATTTCCGCTAACTTTAAGCATTGATAATGATTTTCAAAACGATTGTTCGGAAGTGATAAGTATTGCGCCTCGATTTATGGGAGATCCGGTGAAAGCTGTTCCGGGCTCGATTCCCGGTGGGGACTCGCGTGCGAAATTACCTGAGATAACGAAGAACTTTTAAAAACTGAGACTACTACTAGTATCGGAGATCCTTTCCGAGAAATATAACGGTTGATTCCGTATCTCATCATTTAATTCTTTACTAATTAATAATATTTAATTATTTATTACTTTCGAAGTGTAAATCTGTGAGTGCTTTAATTAGAAAGAAAATATTTTAAGTCATGGATAACAGATCATTGTGTCTTAAGTATAACATTCCCTGAATACCCTCATAAATTTACCTAAAAGATAAATTAGAATAAAAATGCTTCCGCTCGGGTTCGAACCGAGGACCTTCTGCGTGTAAAGCAGACGTGATAACCACTACACTACGGAAACATATGTCGAAATACATACTATGTTTCAGACTAAATGCAGTTGTTTTAATCCTTTCCAAGAAATCTGAATTTTTGTAATGGCAGTAAAACTTAAATATTTAAGACATTTCTGGAGGTTAATTGACGACTAAAGTCAACCCCATAGATATTGAATTTGAGCCAGTAAAATAAATATAAATAATATATTGATAGAATATAATAGCTTAATATATCAAAAATGTTATCATGATTGCTTAAGGACCGTAAGTTACGAGCGTATATGTATGACAAATATTTCTTGTTGGAATCGGGATGGAGAAGAAGCGAATGCGAAAAAATAGTACCCCTGGGGGGACTCGAACCCCCAATCCCCGGTTTAGGAGACCGATGCCTTATCCATTAGGCCACAGGGGCTTGGTGAAATAAATTAAACACACTCAAAGTTTTTGAAAGACCTTAAGGCTGTGAATCGTCTTCAAATATATATGAGGAGATATTATTCTAATCCAAGATTACAGTGAATTACACCGTTAAGATTACCTCATAACTGTTAACATGACCATTTTATACCATATGTGCATAAAAATATCTCTCTGCAAGAAACTGGATTGCAGAGAAAGTTGAAGGAATGCAACAATAAGTTTCCCCTGGGGGGACTCGAACCCCCAATTCCCGGTTTAGGGGACCAGTACATACCTTATCCATTAGGCCACAGGAAATTTATACGTAACTGTTTATAGTAATTCTCGCACTCCAATAATAACTGGGATTTTCTTTACATTTAGGTTACTTTAGGTACATACGTCTTGTAATTGGCTATTTTGGTGGAAACGGAATGAAAAAGAATTACTATAGACCGTGCAATGTCCTTAGCAATCCTGATGCCCCTGGAACCCGATTTATAAAACAAATGTTTCCTAAACAGCTTCAGTTCATAGAGTATATCATAGTATTAGTTCCAATCTTATTCTGACCATGCCCAACATCAGCATATTTCTGATCGAATCTCTTGCGTCGTGATTTATAATTCTTATTTATCTATAAGTTCTAGTGTACGTGGATGAAGCCTATAACATTATTTGTCCACAACTTCCGTAAAGAATGGTATCCAAGGAAGAGAAATGTAACAACATAAAGGGATAGCAGAATCATTTCGGGAGATATCACAGAGAAATTATTTAGGAAAATAATAATAACCATAGTTTGAAAATGAGTATTTACAGTTTCAAACCGGTGCAAAAGACAAAGTAAAGAATAAAATATACCTAAAAGAATAATACGATATAGAGGCAAATGACAACAAGGAGATTCAAAAACGAAATCACTCATCAAATACACACGGATTTTCTCTCAAAACTCACGTCTTCCCTACTGTGAAGTGTCGAGTACACATTGAAGGCCAAGGCCGATAACTTTCACCGTACATAAAACTAAAGACCGTTAAATGATTGAAAATAT
Source organism: Ladona fulva (assembly GCA_000376725.2). NCBI lineage: Eukaryota > Metazoa > Arthropoda > Insecta > Odonata > Libellulidae > Ladona > Ladona fulva. The sequence continues at coordinate 25,842 of KZ309714.1, forward strand.
CCGAATTCCGTAAGAGAAAGTACGTTTCCTATTTTTATTGGGTATCATGACTCCATTTGCGTCCTTTCATTTCAGTGAGCTTTTAAGCCATAAAAGATATTGAAAGAAGTAATTAAATAGTGAAGCTTCATGTAGCACGAAACTTGAGAAATCTAATCAAAGAACGAAAATGTATCCTTCATGTCTCGTTTATTCGAATCCTTAGATGAATTTCTCTAGTGATAATTATCTATTAATTATGGATTATCCTTATGCTATGTTACGAAAAGTGTTACTCGTGGAGTCATTGTGCTCTAACGTAGGCTTGTTCTGCTTATAACATTCTGGCTCAGTGAGGAAAGCAGGTGCAAACTATCTCTCCCCTCATCTCGCCTAGTAAGCCTAATTTCCCCCTCCTAGCTATTCGTTGCTGATGTTAGAGGGGATGAGGTTCCACCTTGCCTTCGGGCTCAAAACTTTACGGACAGATTGCTAAATATTGGTTTGACTTCAGGAGATGATACTGGCTCCAACTACAGTGAGTGAAAAGTGTTTCAAAATCTTGAATAGATACCAAGAATTTATTCCTCTGTATCAAATAAGAATTTTTACACCATTTTTTAACTAAATTGCACACCGCAACAACCAAAAGAAGACTCTGTGTTGTGCAAATCCAACAGAATAATAAGACAACTGTTTTTGCGGCGACAAATGCTCTCGCGATCGACTCTGAATTTTTGTAAATTTTACACAACGAAATTTTGGTCTTCTTATTTGCACAAATAATAATAATGCAAGGAAAATAGTTTATAAATGCGCCCCAAACAATCGTGTTTCCTATATCACGGTGACTGTTTCAAGTCTGAAAATAGAATCTGAAAAATCAATCGGCATGCTCTTGCTAAATTGGTGTAAAGTGTGGTGGTGAACATATCATCACATCTTCTGGTTCTGTGAACTAAAAACATAATTCTTATTAATTTAAAGTTATAGGAAATTTTTATTTTACTTAACTATCTATTATTATTTACTTAACTATCTATTATTATTATTTATTATTAACTTACTATAAGGGGACCACTTTATTAAATAGCTATACAAAGTTTCAAATCCCGCCTCCTATAAAACTATTTTTGGCTCCATGGCCTATTTTTCGATTCTAACCTTCAGTGCGGCTTCATCATTACAAGGGAAATCGTGGCATACTTCAGCTTTTTCTTATGAAGTTTTCTGTTAAATGAGCCATCTTAATTTTAAGAAAAGCACACCATGATTCTAAATCTTCTTCCGAGAGGTCTGGTTAAACTCTACATTTGAATAATTAAGTATACTGTTAGATTTTTACTATTTCAAAACGTGTTCAGGTCCTGACCATAGTTTTGAGGAATTCATAACTTATGGTGGTGAATTGATGATGTGAATAAACCTAAACGATGGTTGGCCGTTAATAAATTTTTGAAATGGTAAAACGTTAACATTTGTGCTTATTCATTCGTTGGATGTTATTCAAGCGAGGCTAAAGTTCGAAATATTTCCTATATCTTGTTCATGAATGCTGAAATACAATTTTCTAAGAATACATTCGACAGAGAAAACATTTCAACTTTTAAATAATTAGTCAGATATCGTAAGGAAAAATTGAATACTTGGATATTTTACTAAAACATAAATTTGATTAAAAATGCTTCCGCTCTGGTTCGAACCGAGGACCTTCTCCATGTAAAGCAGACGTGATAACCACTATACTACGGAAACGACGTAAGAATGTACATGATGAAAAACATAATCTGCACTTTTAGAGTGAATATAGTTGCTTTAATCCTAGCTAATAAATCTGAATTTTTGTAAGGAAAGTATAACTTAAAAGTTTAAAGCATTTCCGCAGGTTAATTGACGACTACAGTTAATCCCATAGAGATTGAATTTGAGTAAAATAAATCATATATTTATAGAATACAATAGCTAAATATATCAAAAATGTTAACATGATTGCTTAAGTACCTTAAGTTACGTGCGTATATGAATGACAAATATTTCTTGTTAAAATCGGGATGGAGAAGTAACGAATGCAACAAAATGTTACCCCCGGGGGGACTCAAACCCCCAATCCCCGGTTTAGGAGACCGATGCCTTATCCATTAGGCCACAGGGGCTTGGTGAACAGAGGTAAACCAGCTCAAAGTTTTTAAAAGACCTAAAGGCTGCGAGATAGTGGCTAAAAACCAAATTGGTCCGAAGAGAAGAGGGACTTTACAATCTTATTGGTGCCCGTGTCATCCCATTAGTCAAATGTAAATACTGTGAGAACTTATGATTCGGTATTTATACAGATGCTTTGGGTAGGCGATATATTTACCGATTGACCAACCCATTTATTAAGTGTATCGTTATCATGTAGCGGTAATGGAATAAGAAAGTTTTCATAACGAATTATGATCGCGACTACCTCTCTTCCTTTTTCGTTCATCATCAAGTAGGTTGAAATTAGTAATGGATTCATGATATATATGATATCCTCTAAGAATATAATTCCAGCTAATTTTTTCTATGAGGAATTCTTCAGTTACACAATAAAATTCAAACAACAGAAAATATTTACTTAAAACTCTTGGACTAAATATTATTTACTAGAAAGGAGACAGGGTAGCGGTTCTCCGTTGACGTTCGTTTATCTGAAATATTCCTTTAAGAATCTGTTGAAAAATGTTTCCGCCTGAAATCGAATAGAGGATCTTCTGCGTTTAACGTAGGCGTTATAATTGCTAAACTACAGAAACGCTGGAAAAAGTGTAATTAATGTTGAAAACGGGACGATGTATTTCCTGATTTTTAGAGGCTGAAAACTAAAGGCATGTTATGCATCCGGTAATATTACGCGATGAATCTAAGCCGCCACTATCAACATATTAACATAATACATTTATTATATAGTATATGATACTTGAGAAATGTGCAATTCCACTAATTTCTGATGAACTTAAAATGAATGGAATCGGTGAAAGGATGGAAATGATAAAATATTTATAACATCACTAGCGATTCTGTCAACCAAGTGAAACAGTATTGGACCAGTAACCCCAATAACAACTTCTTTCAGCCCAGGAACATAATTTTCACTCGGCTATTACATAAAGATCCGGTTAACGAATGTTCCCCCGGATATGAACCCCTGTGGCATAATGGATAAGGCATCGATCGGTCTTCCAATTGGGTATTCGAGTCCCTTCAGGGGTAAAATAAGTTCCAATAAGTTCCAATCGCATACGTTTGCACAAAAGAATTAATAAAGAAGAATTAGGTATGGCACACACAAACTATCTACGGTTGGAATATAATGTAGATATTTTGTATTTTTCTGTACTTGCACTTTTTATTTTGGAATTAGAGCGTAGTTATGAAACTGTTTGCAAGAAAACGAAAAAATCGGTTGGACAATTACACAAGTATCTAAAAAATGTATGAAACAAAAAGGATGGAGGAAAGTGGAACTTATTGGAACTTATTTTACCCCTGTAGGGACTCGAATCCCCAATTGGAAGACCGATCGATGCCTTATCCATTATGCCACAGGGGTTCATATTATAGGTGAGGTCGTAGAACATGCGAATATTGTAAAGTTTTGTTAGATTCGAAAGGAAAATCACCATTGGCTTTTTTCACATATATTTTTCATTTGAATAAAATTTCTTCATCTCCATTCTGTTTACGACTTCCCTCTTATTGCTCCTACTTTAGCATGCTCTATCATTAAGATCAAGTAAATTCAAAATAATATAANAAAAAAGTGCGAACATTTCGCTGTTTTTGGAAATTGCGCGGCTCGCACTGGTTTTCAAAGCTGCAAAATTGGTTTCCTACTATTGACATAGGTCCTAACAACATATTAAATATATAGAACTGCACGGTCTTTTGCATGGTCCGATGTTTAAATCGATTGGACTGTAAATTATAATTCTGAATACCAGAAGTTCTACACTTGATACCTCGAAACCGTTTTATAAACTAGACCCAAGTCACACAGTAATATTCTAGAAGATGCCGAAAGCTAAATATTTTAAAATTCATTATTGTAATTGGTTTTCTCATTCGTGGAAGCTAGATCGTAAAGCCAAAATACCATCTGGAGAATGAAAACGTGCTTAAGGCATTAGTAATTGGAAAGCAGCCTCATGTAACCCACATCGAGTAGATCGCCGATTCAATGCGTATGATAAAAATCTCTCCCTTTGCTATAGCAAGAGAATTCCGCCGCCCCAATTTCTGTTCTACAAAGGGTGTGGCATCCCCGAAGAAGATGGACTCAGGTCCAACAGCAATCGTCATAAAAGGATTTATAATGATTGTCTGCTTTATCACGGACTGAATCGATTTAACATTTTCCTTGCGGGCCACCAAATGATCTACATCTACATAAGTACCCTACAAGCCGCCTTCCGGCGTGTGGCAGGGGGTGTAAACACCAAGAGTAGAATTACTTCTTTAATTTATTATTATCGCGTATCGTTCGCGGAAAAAAAAGTCTCTAAAACGACTTGCTTCCTTATCATGATTTATAGATATAATACTCGCCTTTAAAGGAAAATGCACACCAAACGTTCGCTAATTTTTGTCTGATTCGAAGATTGATTCCGGTAAAATACTCACGATGAAAGGCAATAGATATGATTCGGATGGATGGTTCGCAGAGGAAATTTCTTTCGGGAAAGTAGCCCTTAACCGCTGGAGAATTGCGAGGGGAGTGGAAGGCGTCCCATAATGCATCTCTGTGTGGGAGCAAGGAGTCGTGGGTGGTCACATGGAAAAGATGTGCCGCCAGGAGACCAGGAAGAAACGAGATCTAAAGCACTTGACCTAGTTGCACGGTTCCGATTAAGATTCTGTAAACCGATGCTTTCGTTTAAAAAAGGCGCTCCATTCCTTTCGGAGCTCTCCTTAACCCTCAGGTAAGTATGTACCTACTTATCTATCGATGGACGTTAGCAATGGAGTTTTAGCGAACGAAAAATGTTCATCTTCGTCACGATCTGCGGACTTGGCCATTGCATCGTTGTCGAAAAGTCGGTTTATTTCTCGACATCGCAAATTGTCGCAACGTTCAATTTCAGATAATCTAAAATAAGGGTCCGTTATTTTGTTATAAAAGTGTGCAGATATTCCATTAAATCACTGAAATTGAGTTTTACGAAAGATAAAAACAGGTTTATGAAACTGCATCACATTATACCCGATGAATTTCCTCTAATGGTTTCGGCATCGGCTCGAAGCTGAAGAATTCCTCAAAAAGAATGAAGACGGGCATCCCAAGGAAGAATGAAGTTGAAAAAAGTCTGACGGGACCGGGAATCGAACCCGGGTTTCCCAATTTCCGGACGGGTGCTATGTCCGTTGAGCTATACCGGCAAATCATTTCTCTAAGCCATTCGGGATAGTTTGTGAGCAAGGACGTTGCGAGTTCGTCCACATGGTGGCATCGTTCGCGGACCATCTTGCGCAATGTCACCCTTACCCGTTTTCCTGTGAAGACGGGCATCTTTCGTTTTTGATACATTTTGGCCCACTGTGTAATTATTTGGTTCAAAATTTTATTCAAGAGTGTTCGTGATTATTTTCAAAGCTTGGACTAAAAAAAAATATTTTCGTATTTTTGGCTAGCTTTCATCGATTCTATCCCACCGTGTGCCGTCTCTCATTTTATGGGTACAATACGAAAAAATACGAGACTAGATAGGACATGTAACAAGGGAAGGTTGATCAAACGAGGGGATCCCCTAACCATACGATTATCGAACGGAAAACTCGCATAAGACTGACGGAAACGAATTACTTTTTCTCTGTATCTGTAAATGATGTTGAGTTTGAAAAGTACATATTAACTTTTATAGCCTCGTACCTACTATCTGCAGCAGCAGACTAGAAAGTTTTAACGCCCCAAACTAATTAGTCGCGGAAATAGTTTCATACCTACGTGACATTCTGACGCATAGATAACGTAGTGAAAAGTAAAGAAATAATTCTAGGAATCCACTGAAACTATAACAAATTTTATATATAATTTTTTGCCAACTTTCTGTACCCAATATAAATAATGCGTATGCCTTTACAGTATAGCTTGCGATTCTCCTGAGATAAATCTTAGAAAATGATCTTTCAGAATACAATTATTACTATAATTGATTGTATTTCACTGTTAGCAACGGTAAAATATTTTTCATTACGCTAATAAATCAAAGCACCTCCTGCAAAAATCCAATTTTTAAGAGCCTCGCCGTCACGACCAGCCTCTAAAGTGCTGTCCTGTTCTGAGAGACAATATTTTCAAATGAAAGGACTTTTAACACTTAGAAATGTATACTTAATATAGTAATTTATTAAGGATTT